>CM065920.1:33632481-33932481 GCA_033439105.1 Magallana nippona
TGATTCTGAGGGTCAATGCTATCTGCAAAATGATGTTCTGTCCCATAAAAAACCTAATTCCTGGACCTCCTCTTATCTCTTGTGATTGAAATAACGTACCATAAGATGCATAAGGAGGAAGAATATATATGCTTTAGGGGTGGGGATCACAAGCATTTTTTTCAAGTTATTTGATCATTTTTTGATTTTGGGAGGTTGGGGTGGGGTTATGGTGACCCCCAGAGGCCATGACCTACTAATACCACAAAAAGATTTGCCTTGACATGGTCATGGTTCAAGAAACATAAATATATATGGATTAGGAGCGGGGATTTCGATGATTTTGAGGATATTTTAAAAATATTCGACTATTCATGTTTTCGGGGGGCAGGTAGGTGGGGAGATTCAGAGTCTCTTCTCACATTTTTATAGTGGCAAAATCATTTCTTGATTGGTTTTTTCTGTATGATGTCAGATGTACATAAAGTGATATTGGGAATTGCATTTTACTCTTAAAGATAAACAAAATGTTATATATATTGTGGAAATTATAAAGTCAGTCAACAAAATCCTTGCTGTAAAAAACAAAGCACTGGGGTCATCATTGGGCTAGGGCTAGGAATTATGATGTGCAATGACACAAGGAGCAAGAATGAATATGGTTTATGGGTGGGGATCTCAACAGTTATTAAAACGTATTATCATTCCCTAATTCAGAGGAGGGGGGTGGTGGTGGTTTAAAAGCAACTCTTTGGGGGGGGGGGGGGGGGGGGGTTTAGGGGGAATGACCCAAGGGGCAAGGGCCAATTTGTCTTAAATATATCTTGACATGATCAGCGGAATTGGACAGAATGATAACTATAGGGCATCTGCAGAGTGGAGCCCTAAATAAGTTGTTAATAGTTACAAAATCAATCTTCAAAAAATATTGATAATATGTTATACATGTATTTAGAAATGTCTATATTTTCATAATGATTAACAAATTAATCAATCAAAATGAGTTATAAATAACCGATTGGCAATTCTGCAATTAATTGGCATCCCTAGTATAATATCTCATGTATTTTTCTTTATATATAATTATACATGTGTATTTGTTAACAGTCAGGATTAAAATGCACACATTTTCATGAGTCATGAATCTTGACATACCACATATCTCTTGACAAAAAAGAATAATCAAAATAAAAGAAAATTACAGTCATTAACTCTTTTTCTATTACTGGTGTATGATGATGGGGAAGGGGGTTTAATGGGGGGGGGGGAAGCTGCAGCATGCCTTCATTCTTACTAGGAATGTATACCTAATCCACACATCCTGGGGATGGGGAACGGTTAAGGCCCCTTCCCCTTCCTCCCTATTATAACTCATATAAACATGATATTTAATACCCAAATTTAATACAAAATGTTACAGTATGATACAGTATGCTGGCAAAGGGAGATCACATTTTAGAAAGTGAAAGTAAAACTTAACTGTACGTTTTGTATACCGGTGTCTCATAATATTGCGCTACTACATGTATATACTTACCTATATTGGTCAACATCATAATGATAATCCAATTAGAGCACAATATGAATTCCTTAAGCTCATCACCACAAAAGAAACATTTATTCATGATAATTAATCATATTCTGCATATCGAAAACACAGATGCATGTACACCACGTGAAACCCATCTAACCAAAGAGCTGGGTAAAACTAGTACCTGCTAATGCAACCTGTAGACCTGTGTTGTATACGTAACTTCGGACAAAGATCATTTACTTGTAACATATTGCATGTATTTTCACAACTTTATTCTTTAAAACCCCTTGCACAATTTTATTAGGTGATTAATCATGTAAAGCACAATTTTCAGCTTTATGGTGGTATGGGACACCTACATATTATGATGTACTCCTTATTGAAAAAATAAAGTATAAAATATAATATTTTCCCCCAAAATAATGTTACCTAACAGCATAGTGCAATGGGTTAGAGCGTTAACAATGTGTCTGTAAGTAAAGAGTTTGAATCCTGCTGGGGCTTATCTTATTTTTACCTTAAGTTTCCAAAAACAAATTAAAACTTATTTTTTTGCCCAAATATTCATTGTAAATTTTTTTAATTCTAAAACAGTGAAAGTTATTTTAGCATATAACTACATATAATATAAAAGAACGCACTTTTATCCACATAAATATCGACATGTGTCTGATACCACCTTTTAAAATCGTTAAAGCAGTCCTGCAGTGAAAATCATTGCGCAATATGACATTTATTTTGCACTTTTTACAATATTCTTTATTGCCATTAGATGTACATGCTTTCATTGTTATCAAAATATTCTGATTGTTATTTACCAGGTATCCATGGGTGGGGGGGGGGGGGGGGGGGGGTTGGGTTCAGAGTAATAATTGTGTTTGCGGGGGGGGGGGGGGGGGATTGTAGCGCGAGGTTTAGTTTTGGTAATTTTACTACATAAATGATTTTTTTTTTGGGGGGGGGATCTGGACTTCTCACCCCCACCCTTTCTCTAAATCCACGCACACGATGATGTTGGCACACAAAAGCATAAATAAAGCAGGCAACAGCCGGGGGAGGGGGGGGGGGTGGGCATGGGCATGATTTAATTTTGTTTGTAATAATTATATAGACCATACTTTCTATGACATGAAATGTTTAGATTTTTTATTAATTTAAAATTCATATGCAAACAGTTCAAAACCAAATTGTACATAAAAGTAATATATTTATTATGGGATGTGATCTCATCATTTATGAAAATCATAATTTTTAAAAAGTACCGGAAATTGCATGTGGCCTTCTTTTTGACTGAAACCGGTACAAGAGAATGTTAATTATTTAGAGGCAAACACTTGATGCGGGTATTACTGTCTAATGACAGCATCTAGTTGTTATTGTTTCATATATTAATTTTTTTCATTTTATATTTAACAGACCAAGATTACATATGTATGGTTTATCATTTAATTGCTTCACATGGAATATCTAGATTTATTATATCTGCACTTTCTAAAGAAAGTCTGCGTTTATTGTTGTTACCCTGTTCCGTCTGTCCGTCCGTCCGTCCGTCCGTCCGTCTGTCACGTTTTACTTTCTCAAACTGCTCTTACATCTTATAAACCAGCACACTGAACTCTTGGAGTATGATTTGGGGTGTCATGTTGTTTTGTAAACAGGTTTCAAAAATTCTCTGGTAGTCCTGGGGGTCAAATAATTGGTAAAAAATGACGTTTTTTGACAAAAAACCTTCTTCCTCGAACTCCTTTTACATTTTCAACAGTAGACAAATCATCTCTTGGAATATGTTTTGGGGTGTCTTATAGATGCGCAATAAGGTTTCGGAAATTTCAATTTTGTCCTGGGGGTAATTAAATGGCTGAAAAATGACGTTTTTTGTTTTTGTTTTTTTTTTTTACAAAAATCTGGTTTCAAAAAACGTCAATTTCTTTTTGCAGAAGCCAAATGATCTTCTAGAATATGATTCGGGGTGTCATGTTGATGTGTAATCATGTTTCAGAATTTTTGTTTTTATCACGTGGGTCTGTGGTCATAAAAAATGACGTTTTTTTGCCAAAACAATATGGTTTCCAGAACTCGTCTTACAATTTATGCAGCAGCTATGTCATCTCTTGAGATATGATAGGGGCTGTCCTATAGGTGTGCAATAAGGTTTTAAAAATTTAAATTTCATCCAAGGAGTCAAATAGTAGCAGAAAACTGACGTTTATCACTCCTAAAAAAACCTACTTCCCAGAACTCCTCTCATGATTAAATGAATAGCCACATCATATCTTGTGGTATGATAGGGGCTGTCCTTTAGTAGTGCAATAAAGTTTTAAAAATTTAAATTTCATCCAGGGAGTCAAATAGTAGCAGAAAATTGACGTTTATCACTCCTAAAAAAACCTACTTCCCAGAACTCCTCTCATGATTTAATGAATAGCCACATCATTTATAGGGATATAGCAGGGTTGAGCCATAGATATGCTATAAGGTTTTTGATTCTGAGGGTCAATACTATGTGCAAAATATGTTCCGTCCCATAAAAAAACCTTATTCCTGGATCTCCTCTTATCTCCTGCGATTGAAATAACATACCATAAGATGCATAAAGAGGAAGAATATATAAAATTATGCTTTAGGGGTGGGGATCACAAGCATTTTTTTTCAAGTTATTTGATCATTTCTGATATTGGGAGGGTGGGGTGGGGTTAAGGTGACCCCCAGAGGCCATGACCTACTAATACCACAAAAAGATTTGCCTTGACATGGTCATGGTTCAAGAAACAAAAATATATATGATTTAGGAGTGGGGATTTTGATGATTTTGAGGATATTTTAAAAATATTGAATTATTCATGTTTTCGGGGGGAGGGAGGTGGGGAGATTTAGAGTCTCTTCTCACATTTTTACAGTAGCAAAATCATTTCTTGATTGGTATTTTTCTGTATGATGTCAGATGTACATAAAGAGATTTTGGAAATTGCTTTTTAATCTTAAAGATAAACAAAATGTTATATGTAATTGTACAAATTGTAAAGTCAGTCAACAAAAACCTAGAGCTCGCTGTAAAAAAAACAAAGCGGGGTCAACATTGGGCTAGGGCTAGGAATTACACTACATATGAATAAGATAGATTAATACTTGATTAGTTCCAACTCTGGAAAGTCACTGGGCATCTGAAAGGGGGCATAACCTATATACATGTACCAATTGATGTACAATGACACAAGGAGGAAGAATAAATATGGTCTATGGGTGGGGATCTCAACAGTTATTAAAATGTATTATCATTTCCTATTTCAGTGGAAGGGGGGGGGTGGTTGTTAAAAAACAACTCCGGGGGGTGGGGGAATAACCCAAGGGGCAGGGGCCAATTTGTCTTAATTGTATCTTGACATGATCTGCAGAATTGGACAGAATGATCACTATAGGGCATCTGCAGAGTGGGGCCCTAAATAGTTACAAAATCAATCTATTGATAATATGCTATACATGTATTTAGAAATGTCTTTATTTTCAAAATGATTAACAGATTAATCATTCAAAATGATTTATAAATAACCGATTGGCAATTCTACAATTGATTGCAAGATCCCTAGTATGATATCACACGTATTTTTGTTTATATATAATTATACATGTATGTTATCTATCAGGATTAAAATGCACAAATTTTCATGAGTCATAAATCTTGACATACCACAAATCTCTTGACAAAAAAGAATAAGCAATTTAAAATAAAAGAAAATTAGTCATTAACTCTTTTTCTATTACTGGTGTATGATGATGGGGTAGGGGGTATAATGGAAAAAAAAGCTGCAACATGCCTTCATTCTCACTACAAATGTGTATCTAAACCACACATCCTGGGGATGGGGAACGGTTAAGGCCCCTTCCCCTTCCTCCCTATTATAACTCATATAAACATGATATTTAAGACCCAAATTTAATACAAAATAGGGTCAATATGGAGTCAACTCATTTGTGTAAGTCTGACAAATGAAAAAATAAAAACATTCTGCAATTCAAATGACAGAAACTGTAGATAAGCTTATTTAAATAAAGATGATGATACAGTATGCTGGCAAAGTGAGATCACATTTTAGAAAGTGAAAGTAAAACTTCACTGTTTTGTATACCGGTGTCGCATAATATTGCACTTCTACATGTATTATACTTACCAATATTGGTCAACATCATAATGATAATCCAATTAGCACAATACGAATTCCTTTAGCTGATCACCACAAAAGAAACGTTTATTCATGTTAATTAATCCTATTCTGCATATCAAAAAAACATATGCATGTACACCACGTGAACCCCATCTCACCAAAGAGCTTAGTAAAACTAGCACCCGCTAATGCAGCCTGTACACCTGTGTTGTGTACGTAACTTCAGACAAAGATCATTTAATTGTAACATATTGCATGTATTTTCATAACTTTATTCTTTAAAACCCCTTGCACAATTTTATTAGGTAATTAACCATGTAAAGCACAATTTTCAGCCTTAAGGTGGTATGGGACACCCACATATTGTTATTGAACGAAACAAATAAAGTATAGAATATAATATTTCCCCCCAAAATAGTGTTACCTAACAGCATAGTGCAATGGGTTAGAGCGTTAACAGTGTGTCTGTAAGTAGAGAGTTTGAGTCCGCAGCTGGGGCTTATCTTATTTTTACCTTAAGTTTCCAAAAAAAATTTAAAAACTAATTTTTTGGCCAAATATTCATTTGTAAATTTTTTAAATTCTAAAACGTTGAAAGTAATTTAATTAGAATATAACTACATATAATATAAATAATGCACTTTTATCCACATAAATATCGACATGTGTTTGATACCACCTTTTAAAATCTTTAAAGCAGTCCTGCAGTGAAAATCATTGCGCAATATGACATTTATTTTGCACTGTTTACAGTATTCTTTATTGCAATTACATGTACAGGCTTTCATTGTTATGAAAATATTCTGATTTTTATTTATCCATGGGTAGTGGGGGGGGGGGGGGGATCAGAGTAATAATTGTGTTTGCAGGGGGGAGGGGGGTTGTAGTCTGAGGTTTAGTTTTGGTAATTTTACTACATAAATGATTTTTTTTTTGGGGGGGGGGGGTCTGGATTTCTCGCCCCCACCCTTTCTCTAAATCCACGCACACGATGATGTTGGCACACAAAAAGCATCTATAAAGCAGGCAACCTCCCGGGGGGGGGGGGGGGGGGGGGGTACAATAGAGTGTTATTTAGAGGCAAACACTTTGTGCAGCATCATCTAGTTTTATGTTGATTTTTAAACAATGTGACTTTGAAAATGTAATTTAATAGATTACATATGTATCATTATATTTTTAATAAATGTAGTAGATAATTATATTGATAATTATAGACAGAATGATAAATAAAATAGAATTATTAAGGAATATATTTTACATAAATTTTGCTGTAAAAGTGTCTTCTTCTGTACCTGTTTAAAAAAAAAGCACAGAATTTTCCTGTGTCTAAAATCTAAAACAGTTCCTAGGGTTATTTTTCTTTGTTAAGGAAATCCTTTGCCAAATTACAGAGTTGCTAGGAGCGTTAAAACGTGATGGATATGCAATACGGTATAAGTTTAACCAACCTATTTGTGGGAGAGATTAGGTTACAAGAAAATCATTACATCGTTCGTGCTTGTTTTTTCTCATTGTGTTTATTATTCTAGTATTAGAACTAATGGTATAACAGTGACCTATGAGGATTTTCAAAATCATTCAAGAACATCAGTATACATACATGTATATTATATTTACATTTCTCTTACTGTAAAATAAGTACTTGTTTTAATCTTGTGTGGGTTTGTGCTTCCTTTTTTTTTTTAGGGAGGTGGGGGTCGGACTTAATCTATTCATCAATTTGCAAAAAGGTTACTTTGTGTACACAGAAAAAATAATTAGAAATGATTAAGGATATTGTTGATGCTAGCACATGTTTATATAAATCAGAAAACAACGGATGCGAATGTTTTAACATGCAGTGTATATACTAGTAAGCCAAAGTATTAAAAAAGCATATGTGACATGAATTTTATTTAACTTAATTTGAAGAATCCAAGCGTTATCGAATTAAGTTGTTAATTAAAAGAAAACAATTATGAAAGTATGAATAATTAGATTCATTTTCATATAACTAATGAAAACATTAATGTAAATGTTCAATTAGAAATGAGTACATTAATGTTCGTTAATTATTACATTAAATATGTATTCATCTTCAATTGGAAAGAAAAGAGAAATCGTTACCAATGATTTTTTGCTTGTCTAATACGATGCTAAAAATAGCGACCAGCACTCCACGAAGTATCACGTTCTATTGATTTACAACTTATATTTATATATGATGACACGAAAGTTCAGTGAACTGGACATTATAATTCATCTTTGGTGGGTGGTGCCGTTCGTAATCAAATGAAAGATTTTATATTATTCGTTTTCAGAAAAACGTGAATTAATGAACGCAATTGTCGTTTTAATCTTACCGTCTTGAACCAAAAAGGCAATAAACGACACCAAAATAACATTGAAAATAGATTTTTCGAATGTACTTTACAAAATAGAACAAATTATAGGCGACTAACACTACATTTTACCGTATATGAATGAACAAAGGATAAAAATGATTGGATTTTATTGCATGTTTATTACTGTAAAGCGAACATTTAGCTCAAACATATGATAAATTAAATATCGAGAACTATTGTGTTGTAGGTTCTAAACTCATTACATTTGAATATTTTAAGAATCTGTGTATGTTGTGTTTTCATCTAAAGTGAGGCAGAGTGATTTCTTTGTTTTATAAAATTTATTATTTCACTATGGGCATGTGAGTTAATAAACTCAATATTCTACGAAAAAATTAAAATTCGGTGGCCATTTGATACCATTTGGTTAATAAAGTTTCATAACAGCCTTAAAACGGTTGCTATGGGGACCGTTTATCATGGTAACAGAAGCAAAAGATTTTAAAATAGACATTTTAAGTTACTTTAAAGACAAATTGTAACAGATTGCAGTAGTTTCAGCTATACTAACTATAATGAATTATAAAAATATTATAAATATTAAAATTAAAGAACAAAATTGTTTATGTAAGCTCAATATATATTTAATCTGTTCAACGCGCTTAAGTGTTTAAAAACATATTTTCGAAGTCGAAGTGTCAAGAAAAGAATGTTTTGATTTAGCATCGCAATAAAATCATAGGTGCGTACTACTAATATATTCATCAATTAAGAGTCATCTTAAAGCTATGTGAAATATTGTTAATCCTCATTTTAAGAGTTGTTAACTTTATAAATATTCGAATATTTGCTTCGTTCCAACTTGTATACAGCTAGATTAACGAATCTTCAGTCTCTAAGATCGATTATTAATGTAAAATTAAAAACACTCATAGCTGCAAAATGATTCATTCAAATAAGCCCTCCTCGTTGAAACAAATATCTTCAATTTCATCACTTCCTAACTGCTGCAAAATACATTAAGCAATCATAGAAATACCTATTTGAACCACATTCTGCAGTTCTTGCCTATCCAATTTTTTCTCATTAAAAAGTGACTATTTCGTTCTCTCGTCCTTTTTCCAGAGATATTTTCGTTTCGGTGACTTGTTTGTTGTTGTAAATCTGTTAATTCAATCATATGGGATAACGGTTTTTTACCATAAATTTACCATTTTGCATGTTCCTATCTCACCTCGATTTTTGCTATTATGGCGTTACATGTATTCTAATAATCCAGGCATAATATTGGTTAGTGTATGTTTTACAGGCAAAACCATAGATGTGGTTAACTTACAAGACATTATCTATATAAAACATCATAGTTTTTGTTTTTTAATTTTTGCTATTCTTCCTCTGTTTTCGCGGTTTGTTTGTGTTTTATCCCCGTCTTCAATAAACTGCCCATTGATCTATAAATCATCAACACCATGGATGAAAACATCAGGAGTATTGAAATTTTGTCATTAATGAAATTTCGTGCATATAAAAATTGGCGTTCAAATACGTTATCCGTTTCAGCTTTAGGACATGTCTTGGGAAAAAAACTCTTTTAATTTACCACTGTAATCACGAACGCCCCAGGTAATGTGGAAGTATTCATTGATGGTATTTTAGATGTGGAATGATAGAGGTTCCCATGAAAAGGTACCAGCAGTAACACCATGTATATATAAATGATTTATAATTACGTCTTTAACAGGTCCTCCAAACCTTTAGGAAAAGGTTCTTTAACAAGCCGAGATTTGTATTTTTACAAAGGTGTGAAAGTTTAGTATCTGTACAATTTAAAAATGCCAGTAAAAATGGATTGTTTGGGGGGGGGCAAATTTAGAAAGTGCAATACAATAAACTCCCTGCTTAATTCGATTATTTTTAGCATCCACCATGGATGTGGTTAGAAATGGATAGTCTTGTTGGAGTACCTGCAACAACAATCCATTGTAAACATAAATAGATATCAACCTGTTCTTATTTCGAGTTTTTGGTATCAATATTGAAACAGTGGTCATGTTTGTACCGTATAGATAATTGTGCAATGGCTCGCGCGCTTAATTTGAGGCACTGTGCTCGTAAAAGAAAACCAAGTGTCGGCATGAAAGATACACAACTCAGAATTAAGATTCTAGAGAAAACATCAAAACGGTGCATATTTAGTTTCGCGTACTTTCTTAGTGTTCGTTTACTGAATCAAAACTAGATATGTGTCACAATAGATAAATGTAGTTCTATTCCATGCACCAGGTAAACCTTTTTATAGAATTTGATACTTTCCATTTCACCAATTTCAACAAGGGGTTTTTGTGTTGTGTATCAGAATAAGAAATAATTTCTTTGATAACCTATTAGTTCTAATGTTTTCTCGGTTTTTTTTAATTCGATCCCTCGGGTTACAAACTTACACTCTTTGATTGATAATTCTTTCTGGCACTTAAAACTAATAAGTTGAGAAAATGAAGGATGAAAATGATGTACATAGGGAACAAATCTTATTTTTAATAAGATTAGATATGAACATGACCGAGACACTTTTTAAAATAGCAAACGTAAAAACTGACAGTTACGCCCTTTATATCCTTATTTAGACCTTCTTAAATGTGAAACATCTTAGGTTGTATAGTCTTTAAAGCCTCATTTTTATTCCTCTTTGTTTAATATTTTTCATCAATGCATGTATACCGGTACTTCTTGATTTTGAGTTATAAGACTTAAATACTTGGCCATCTTGCCCCTTTAAGGGTGATGTATGGTCATCTTGTACATTTGAGGACCAAAATGTAAATATTTCTTGACATGGCAAAACTGACCAAAACTGTTGTCAAAAAAAACAATAAATATATGGTTTTACATGTTGTTTTGTATACAATTACACATACTACACATACAAAAACAGAATAATGCCTTTTTAAAAACTAAAAACTGCACAGCTACATACTTGTCATGAAGATATAAAAATCTAAAAAAAAATCTAAAAGGAAGTTATTAGTGTCCACTCTACAACGATTTGTTGAAAAAAAGGTCAAAGATTGCCCATTTAAGTTGTAACTTGGTCTCAAAAAGGGTACCCTATTCTTAAAATGGGTCTCAGAAACTATCAGTCGGCACGAGATATGTTTGTCTGTGTCTATGGAGGTATATTGAAGTTATATTTTCATTGAAAAGGTTTGTATATTTTTTTTATTTCAGACAATTAATTTTTGGACCTTGTGAAAAAATTTACTTTAATATATATATATATATATATCGAACTGGAAAAAAAAAACAAATTTGGGACTGGTACAGAGATGCCTGTCACATTTATTGATTTGACATTTATCTCTTATGAAAATATAACGTCAATGTCCCTCCATAGACACAGGAGTTCTAAGTATAAACTGGATTTTTTTTCGTGTTCTAAAAATAGATCCCATGCCGATTGATAATAATAGGGTACCCTATTATGAGACAAAGCTATAAAAAATTCAACCTTTTTCTCAACAATTGGTTGTAGAGTGGACACCGATGAACCCTTTACATATTTTTTATGGTTTTAAAATCTTCAAAATAAGTCTGCATCAGCACCAACGTGCGGAATTTGCATGCAGAACAACATGTAAACTCTCATATTTATTGCTTTTTTTATCATTTGACAGGGACAACAGTTTTTGTTAGTATTTGGTAATGGTATAAATAAGTCAGTTCAAGAATTGTTTACATTTTGGTCAACATTTGTACAAGATAGCCGTACACCCCCTTAAGGGGGATGTGCGGCCATCTTGAACACTTAAGGAATTGTTTTGCTTAATTAATTACAATTTATCATAATTCTATTGAAAAAGCTGTCGTATGCTCTCATTTTGACTTGCACTATTTGAAGCACGCAGAGGGATAAACCGAAAGTAATCTTTTGAACGTCATAACAGAAAGTTGTCAGACATCATTTTTTTAAAGTAAAATAATGCGAGAAAAAAATAATTATTCATTATATACTGGCGTGGGATAGTGAAATTTCACTTCGGGACCAAGACTCACGGTCTATGACTCGGTAAAGCCTCGTCCTCGTCCACCGTCTTGTCCCCTCGGTGGAATTTCACTATCCCACACTCGTAATAATGAATGATTCTATCAACCCCCCTTAAATACACTAAAGCTGCTTTGTCTGTTTTTGAACATCAAAGTATTACATAATTTTTCTTGCATACTATTTTTATTGAAAGTATAAAATGTCATTAATTTTTCCCTGCAGAATTGATATCTTGGGTAGTGTCTTATCCAAGAAAAAATATTCTAAATCTCATACATATTTTGTTAAACAAAACTAAAAAGCACATGCATCCTGGAAATAAATTATAACCAATCTGGTTTCGCTCACCAGGTTTAGGATGATTCCGATAACCCCGAAACTCTATGTATTGTTTACATAGTAAGAATCTATATACGTACGTATACCTATGTACGTTAATAATCTTATTTACATGTCTATATACGTAAAAATATCATAATCTTTTTATTTGAATCTGAATTTTAACGATTTTGTAAACAAAATCAAACTTCATATATATCTACCCACCCTTACATGGCGACGAATCAACCCATTGTCCATTTATTATACGAATTCTTATCAAAATTTTTGTTTTGTAAACCACACTGTTATATCATTAATTTCAAAGAGGCATTGCTTGATTCATACGTAGAAATACTGAATGCTTATTTGTAAAATCATGTATTCTAATTGGGCACTGTTTCACAAGGAAATTTTTTTTTAAAAAAAACTATCAATTACACCATATCAAATCCAACATATGGTTGCATAGTTCTTAATAATCTTTTGTTGACCTGCTTCTTATTCATGTGTTAAAAAGTTCAACAGAAAAACGTTTGTGTCACCTAATTAATTTTTTTTTCTCAATGGAGTCGACTTCAGTATCTGACAAGTCAACATAATCATCTGACAAGTCAGCATTACTTTCCAGTAAGTCGTCATAATTATCTAACAAGGCGATATGCTGAGTACTAATTGTTAAACAGTATAATTATCGACTTATCAGAAATTATGATTAGTAGATCATAGATTATTGCATTAATATTAAAGTAAAG
Source organism: Magallana nippona (assembly GCA_033439105.1). Classification (NCBI taxonomy): domain Eukaryota; kingdom Metazoa; phylum Mollusca; class Bivalvia; order Ostreida; family Ostreidae; genus Magallana; species Magallana nippona. The sequence continues at coordinate 33,645,597 of CM065920.1, forward strand.
GTATATTAAATCCATATCCGTGACAATGTTTTCTGAGTGAACATCAGTTTACAGTCAAGAAAATCATCTTGCACGTGGTTACAGCAGTATGCCACAATAACATTTATTAAAGTTTTGCTGCAACTGGTTTTTATATAAGCATTTAATGCTTATATTTATATCTATTTTAATGTTTATTTTTATGAAATAGTTTTGTATCATCGCTTTAAAACCATAATATTCGCTCTTTGTTAGGAATATGAATAATAGATGAAGAGCCATCTATCATGCAATTTAGTGCACTTCCGCGGCTAAACATATAGTGCCATAAACATATCAAACTAGTTGTGCAAGTTTGAACGTTTCATTTAATCTTACAATTAAGGAATAAGGAATCATTCTTTGAGTATTATGAGGTGATAATTTCGGTCGGGGCGTGATCAAATCCAATAAAACCCGAAGGGCTTTATGATATTTTTGATCACGCCCCGACCGAAACTATCACCTCATGATATTCAAAGAATGATTCCTTATTACTTATATTTATATAATTTTCAGCAGTTGTACGATTAAATATTGTAATATTAATTATGCAAACCCGCTTGCGTCCCCAACAATACGTCTTTTGAATTTATTGGGCTGTATAGTACAAAATCGATTCGTAGTGTTATCACAGACAAAGACACTGGAAAATGTAAATATTAATAAATATATACAAACCGCGTGATGACGTTTACGTGTACACATACGCAGTGATCAGATTTGACGTCTGTTATTGTAAATTGAACATCACAGATTTCCAATGCTAACATTAGGGGAAATATACAGAGAATGTGTATATATATATATATATATATATATATATATATATATATATATATATATATATATATATATATATGCAATTTTTCATAAGCGCATATTTCTCAGTCGAAAGTCTTTCTTTATATATCTTTTAATGCATGAATGTTTTTATCATTACATGAATCAATCACAATTAAAGCTTACTAGTTACAACTAGTAAAACAATTGTATATAATTGTTTTCAACTATCAAAAAATAAAATTATACCATAGAATTGCACTTTATGTTGTAAATTACTGTAACAACACAGTGTACAGTGTAAGAATTTCCCAGTATTTCAAATGTCTTTCTCGAAGACCGATGATATCACTTTTTATGTTTTTCAAGTAACATTGTAAAATGATAAGGCATCATGTTTTATAAGAGTGTTAGTTTTATTTATAGACTTTATTAGATCAAGGTTCATTTTAAGTTGGTCATAGGGGATATATATGTGTCGTCTAAAGTCGTCAATGGATATTTTTTTAAAACGACCAAGCCATTAGTTAGTTAATGTCTATAGTTTTTTTTTTATCTCAATGAAAATATGATTTCACGAATAACCTGGCAATCCTGTCGTATTCCGTTCTGAAACAATGAATCAGTCTGACCCAATTTATTCTTCACTCATTTTTGTTTCCTTTTTAGTCCGAATAAGCAAGAACAGAGTTTAATAAAACAACCCCTGATTTATATAAAGAATTCTTGATTCCGACGGAATATGTCTTTTCTTCCTTGTGCAAATTATACTTGTCAAGATTAAAATGAGTTATAGTTTTGTTATTACGCTTCATAAAAATAACTAAGCTCAAAACATAATTTAAACCAGACTCTATGTAAATTATTAAATGGTACATGTTTCATCGTCACACAAATATGCGTAGGCCTACAATCCGCATTAATATGGTATCCTAATCATAAAATTTGCTTCCATTTGACCTGATAATGAATAGAGCTAATTGAAGACTCAATCAACCCGGGCTTTATTAGATACTGTCATATTAATTTGATATCAAAATACACATCTCATCGGTGCAGAGCACACCTGGTACCTAGTTGAATTATAATCCCTTTTTCTCAATAAGTCACGTTTGATTAGCTTAGGTTGTAATATACAAGTCGGATTAGAAATTAATAGGATGAAATCACTAATATCAGCGTCACAGACCTAATACATCATGCAGGTGATAAAACCTAACGGGTTGATACCTTCGGTCTTCTCTTTTTTGTAATGTATCCTATAATAACGTGTAGGCAAAGTTTGAACAGGTTATTCAGTTGTGGGGGCGCATGGAAATGGAACGTTACCGTATATCTGTTTGACATACTGGTTTCATGTAAATTTCAAATTAAGATATAATTCAAACATGAAATTCTCGATGTAATTCATTATGTACTGTTTGATTTACACGCTTAATAAATTAGATGGTTAAGTTCTTGCCGATGACAATGACGGCACAAAAAAAAAAAACGGTTCAAAGAACTGCATTCAAAATTCCAATAATTGTAACAAATTATAAAGCCTTCCATATATAAATACATACTTTATATGTTTTTGCCTTTTACTAATTCGGCCTCAGACAAGTCTGTATCTCGATTGACTTACATGTACAAGAGAGAAAAAATTATTGTTTAATCTTCAAAACACTCCCACGGGATTGCTGGGGTGGAATTCTAGACACAGACTATTTATTTCCTGTCTGTTATCAGAAAGGACACTAATATGCCATAAATCATATTAGTGGAATTTTATATAGACTTCAGTTGTTCGTCATTAGCCAAGTTTGCTGAAATCTTTTTTTATATATATCCTCAGTACGTCAGTATACAGGGAATTTCTTAGATTCACATTTCAATAAAGTATACGACGATATTTAACCCACGTAAGTCACTTATGGGAAAAAATAAGTTTCTTTCAATAAATTTTATTGTAGAATTTTATCAAGAATAACATGAAATGGGTATAATTTTATCTTTTTGTTTTAAAACTTGAAGAATAAATTTTAAAGTTAAAAAATGGCCCGAATAAGAAAAGTAGTTTACGTCGTTTTAAGTTGCATCAAATTGTTTTTTAAAGATGTATATTAATTTGTTTTGTCACATTCTGGTATAAATTACTTTGTTTTGACTTTTGATGGAAGTATGATGCAAAATGAATTACTCGTATTTAAATTTTCCAATAAAACTTGCATTACATTACCATATTTGGGATCTGTTAGCTTCAAATTTTAATTTTAAACTCGGAAAGTCAATATTTCAGCCCTTTGTGTTGATTTGTATACAGTTTATAAATATAAAGTCAAATACACATGACAGAAAGGATTATGTTTAAAACTAGCATGTTTTAAAGGCTTCATATGAAAATACACAGTTTGTGTATGAACTTTATATAATATATGTGAAAAACATATTGTTTAGTGAAAAGTTTACCAAATTGTTAACACATATGTGTAAATAATTTTAAAAAAGAGGAATATAAGAAAAAAAAGCAACAGAACATTGGTATCATGGGTATATACAAATTAACTTTAAACCCTCGTAAATGATCAAACTGTATTATTTTTGTATATTCACGAATATACGTATTTGGAAATGTTCATTTACAATTGCGGAAATGATTCAAAATTTGCAAAATTTGAAATAGGGATCATTGTAATGGTGAAGTAAACATCTAAGCAATATCTAATATTTTGACAGTGAATATAGAATACTCTTACAAGAACGTATAAATGAAACCCTATATAGATTATCCTTTAAAAAGTTAAATCATTAAGTGTAATATTAATGTGCATTTTTCATAACGAATGAACTATTTTGCAGAGCAAATACGGTGGAATCATTTTCATCGTGGGGGTCAATGTTCGTTGGTAGCCAAAATCTTCCTGATTTGAGGAGACGATATTTCGTTGGTAGTATAATCGGGAAAATTTTAATGAATATTAAACAAATGACTGTATATAGGTTCGTGGAAAACCACGATCATAGGCCCCCCCACGAACAATGATGATTCCACAGTATTATATACAAACGTACAAAAGAGATTAAAATTTGTGCAAATGATTCTCCAAATATATTATTATAACAGTAACTTGATCGACGGATCACGTCGAGTTGATCGTTTGATCATCAGATTTGTTGATCCGCGCTTGGCAACGAGATGTGATCCGGCTCTTTGGATTAATTTACTGTTACAATGATAAATTTATTATGTACCCTTATCCATTTAAAAGTTTTAATTAAAACCTATCTTTTTAAAATCAATTGTATGACGTTTACTTATACAATAAAGCTATTTTAAGCGAACTCTTTTAAAACGCGCTTAAAAACAGACGCTATTTGATATGCCACAGTGTGGCATCCGCTAAATGGGATCGCACTCTGTAAAATTGATAGAATTAATAAAGGAAAATTGTTTGGTATATAATAAAAAGTAAAATTGGCCACATTGTAGTAATTCAACAGTTATTTCATGCTGAAATGAAATCGAAATAACATCAAAGAATAAATACATAGGGCATACTGTTAACAGATTTAAAGTAGGGAAAAAATAACATATGAAGAAAAGTCAACCCTTCTTCTCCTGCAGCTCAATATGGCAACATACAATAACCGTATAAAACGGAAAAATTTGATTACTTAACAGGAGTTTCAATCTTTTTAGCGAAAACTCCGCTGTTTGAGATAACTAGATAGTCGTGACATTTTAAGACAACATTAGTCTCCTTTCATAGAGCTTTGAATAAAGATTCAAATTTAAAAGCTAAGATAGTAAGAATTTTTCTTTACTTATTAATACTTTATGACAATCATACCTACAATTTTAGGTTAGATCTGATGGGTACAATGCAATTTCTATATCAACCAACCTCCTTAACATGGCATAATATTATATGATAGATAGATAGATAGATAGATAGATAGATAATATTTTTCTTTTTTTTCATCCTAACAATACACGTACATGCAATATTGGGTTTCGCAGCGTATACACCATTATGTAATTTTATGCTGTTGAGGTGGGACTGATTAAATTAGTTTTCTAGTTGAAAGTTTTGGATAAATAAGAGGTGTCCAAATACGTAATAACATCTTCTGTTATTTTTCCTGTATACATTATATTATCTGATCTGTTTCACATTGTTGCAGACAAAATCTAAACTTAATCTGGTCAGATTTTGTCTGCATGAAGACACACGCATTCCTTTCGCATTCAAACATGAATTGTTTTTTAGCAGTGTTCAGTGCATTTAGTTTCAATGTTAATTCAAACACTTAAAACGGTAAAGAATTATTTCTACACAGTTGTATTCTTTTAAACATTGTATTCCGCTCCATCTGTGGAAAAATATGCTCTTCCTTCTATCATACTTACAGACAAAACATTACGAGGATTTACGAACCTTTTTCTCACTTTACATTAATGATGTAATAGATATTCAAAGAGAGAAGTAAATATATAAATATACAATGGAATGCTTTCTTTGGTGTTAAAATGTAAAAAATAAAATGACGTAACAAAAACTATTATCCTTCCCTGGTCACCATTTCCGTCCATTTTTGACGATTTTAAACAAAGAATTGATACACCTACCTGTCAAAAAAGTTCAATTGAAATCGATGTAAGGGAAAATCCAGAATGCCTTTATTGACATTAATTATTTATTATATATCGTTTGCAATTCAAAATTTCCATAGACTTTTTATTTTTGTTGTGTATTAATGCCTAAAGTGATAGTGGGGCGTTTCAAAGCAGAATAACTGGATTTCTTTCATTCTAATGAATAAATGCAGTTTAAGTACAAAGGCAAAGAATGACTTGGGACATACATTAATTCATTAAGAAGTAACAACAACAAAGTTCCGTGGGAGACCATACCCTCATCAGAAGAGGGGGAATGCCAATTTGTTGTGCAAATTTTGCACATCATTTTCTTCAAAGAAGAAAACGTATGCATACAAAGACGGATTTAAAGACTAAAATCTTAAAAACATTTTATTCTATTTTCATTATTTTCAAATAACCCGTTCCTCTTTAGAATGTGACTTTTATTTGAAAAAATATAGATTTAGAGACTTTTTTTTTACCAAAACATGATTTATGAAATATGCTCAAATTTGCCGAAATTGACTCGATGGTTATTTAAAAGAATAACGACAGGTAATCTAAAACTTTAATGAACTTTCGACCCAGGTGAGCCTAAAATTATCAGTTATGTCACATATATAGAATTCGAGGAAAGTTAATTATTCATTATATTTTTAAAATCATTATGTGTAAATAAAGCTTTCTTAAACTTGCATGCATGAATCCATTGTCTAGTAATTAATAGAATGCGCATCTAATGTAAATATGATTTGAAATTTAATCAGAAACAGTCTGATGTAAAAGTTTAAAAGTTTATGTGTTTATGATAAGTTATTGCAGGTTTGCTTACTTGAAATAATTGTAAGTCTTGTTTTGATTTTTCATCCAAAAGATTTATTTGTAGTTTTCCATGTTTAATATACATTCTCAAATTGTTTTTTGTGAATTATGTTCTCCTATTTATGATAAATGCGTATTTGAACTGTGATGTTTTTGTTTAACTTTTAGACACATATTTACATGTAGCATACGATTATTAGAATGTATATCCTCTATATTCAATAAAAACAAAAAATGTTTTCGAATAAAAATGACATTAAAGAAATATGTAAAGCCAGTATTAATTTTCTTATTAAATAATAAATAATTGAACAATGCATTTTCGTTAGGAAGCTGGATTCAGAAAAACTAATTACTTACTTGAAAGAAGTGGTCCTTTTATTCCATTCAGATTAAATCAAATGAGATTAAAGTTCTGTGGCGTTCCTTGTTAGGTCCTCCTTGATCAAATGGTAATATATTCTTGAACATTTTTAACCCTGTAACATTTCCTTTGAAACATGATTTCAAAATGTACCTTTTGAGGGTAAGTCTTTTTTTTTCAATTATTTGAAACATATAATATTTTCTTTGAAACTAGATTTTGAAATTGTGGTTTTTTTGGTTTCTCCTCTAAATAATGAATCTTATGAAACAGAAAATAACATGCAGGTTTGATTACTTTGCATCTGATATAAAGGTTTATCCTATTGATGATAATTGATTATAGTCTTAAAAGTCAAAGAATTTTTATTCTATGACTTATTGTGTTATTGTCTATTTTAATTAATTTAGAAATTGATTGGTTTTTTTGCCAATATCATGGCGAAAAAAAAACACCATGGCAATATGTCAGAATTTTTGTGCTAAATCCTGTAACGTCCTGTATAAAATTGTTCCGTTTATTTTTAAACACTATTATTTTCATTACACATTTCTATTCTAGATCATTGTTTAAGTTAAGTATTACTTTAAAAATAATAATGAATGTTAAGAAGTCTCTCTTATAGAAATTAACACTTATGATACATTTTCTAACATACCATTAGTATAAAATGAATATCATCTTAATAAGTAATGTTAAAACACTTTATTATAAACCTGTTGTTCATATTAAAAAATCTGCTCATTCTGTTTAAAGCATTAGTTTCAATTATATTAAACATCTACTAATATTCTCTTGACTTAAATTGAACTTGTATAATAATTTTCGGATTTTTTTTTTAAAATTGATTATTTATTGGTCACAATACAATGTACAATTATAATAACCATTTATAATTAAGTTTAAACGAATAAAAATTAAAAAAAAAAAGAATTTTCAATGTTATGAATGATAATATTCACAGAATGTTGAATATTTAACTTGACAACTGAAAATGTGTAGAGTCCCTTTAAATGATTAAGAAATGTCTTAAATGGCTTAGACATAGATAAGATATATACATGTACATGTGATGTGCATTGCCAAGCAACACAATGAATATCAAAATAACAAAAGGAAGTGTAAAAAATGCATTGTAAATTTGAATACATAAAGTTCGATACACTGATTAAGAAACAATATAGATATACAGTCATTGTTCTATAATATTGCAGAAAATTAATAATAGAGAGCAATTCATATTAAAATGAATGTATTTATTATAAATTACTTTTCCTATAAGTGTGTTTCCAAATCATTTGCTTTTTAAAGAAATATAAGCAGTATTTTTTTTAAATTTTATTTTGCTGAAAGAAAACATACTTTCATGATAATTCTGCATGCAACTGTAACGTTTTTGACACATGCGATTAATATACATGTAAATCATTGAAATTTATCAAAAATTAATCGCTGAGGAATACATATCTAACTAATTTTTGTATAGTACGACAGTAGTGTGATTTTGCTTCAATCAGGGACCCACAGAAATATGGCCAACATAAATTTGTGTATCAATCTTTTCTTCTTTTTTAAAAATATTTTTGCTCATTTAAGTAGTGTTAATTACAATGTCACACTAAAATTTTCGAACATGAAAAAGCAGCTTCGATAAATATATTACCAATACTACCTCGCTGAATTGGTATCATGATACTGCAAATTCGAGGTGATTTTACTACGTTAAAATGAATCTATAGATAAATGTAGTTTAAGATTACTATGATTATTCGATGCATTAGGTGCAAACGAGAGTGAACATTGTTTTTATTTTAAATATACGGCTATTGTAGAATTTAATTTTGATTTTCTAAAACTGTTCACGGAAATTTAGAAAATCTGTTTCTAAAGGAAGTGGCATTTCTTTGGTATAAGTAAAGGTATTAAGAAGAAGCTCTAGGAAGGACATTTTCTTTATAGGTCAATAACTGCGTTGAAATGTTTCGGATTAATATTATTCATGAAAGGTGTACATGTTTTCATTAATATTTAACATACAACACATATTTATGATCTTCATGCTAAATTAGAAAAGGAATAAACAGTTTTTAAATATAAAGTGATTAAAACTAAAAGGTCCTTATTCACATCAACGCAAGATATTAAGCTGTTGTGTCATTTCAAGGAGATAATTGGTATTTGTCTTCATTCTTACAGGAAGTATTCATTTTTCTAAAGCTTAACGAAACTTTCAAGAAATGAAAAACTTTACAAATAGTAAGAATTAATGGTTTAGAAAAATGTAAATTAACATATGGTGTCTAAGATTTCAAATATTTACTAAATAGTTATTTATTCATAGAAAGTAAAATGCTATAAGGTTGCATATGTAAATTTTGTAATGTTATCAGTTCAATCTTCTTCTTTTTTTTTCTTTTGCTCAAATTCAACACTTGAAATAAATGCTTTGTGGGCTTTGGTGATTGCTATCGGCAATAAAAAGCAATCAAATTTCTTTATTTTATTCGATATTGATCAAAACTGTTACAAAAAAACTTAAAAGTGATAAACGGTGTTCGACTACCAGAAAAAAGCCACAACTGATGAGTTTGAATATGAAATGTCTCCTTTTTTTTTTTAACTTTCCCACACAAGGAGGTGGTTATTTTGAATAATGACATATTTCAATCGATATAAAAGGAGGCCCAGTGCTAGTCATTATGTGACGTGGTAAGTAAGTTTATAAGAGTTGACTTGTGTCTGTGGAGTCCGTAGCGGAGTATATTGACAGGAATGTGTGCTATGAGGGTACTCGGCGTCTGTTTTATTGTGATATTTGCCCTCCAGCGGCGACTTTTAGTCCGAGCGGAGACAATTGTGAGATATCAGGTATATTTCTTTTTCTTGTTTTTTTTAACCCCGGAACAAATTTTGACATTTGATTTTTTTAAAATTATCTTATAAATCTAATTTGATTTTATACGGTTTTTTTTTATTTCGTGCATACCCGTTAACGATGTTGAAAATAAAGTTTAAAGACATGTATACTTTGCGTTAATGAGAATTTTGAGTTATGTGAATTGATTTTTTTGAAAGAACTTTATTATAACAGAACTAAATTAAAATAAGGATTACATATTTCTAATATAATATTCTATAAAACTTGCACTGTAAAAATACTTTTATTCAGATTAAACGTTGTAGCATATGCACAGTATCGGCGCACCAGCTACAAACAAATTTTATGCAGTTTATAATAAACATTTTATTAGAAATATTTATTGGTTCATAAACTTACAAAAATTGCAATGACATAAATGTGACTAAAACAAAATTTTATCAGAACACTTACTTTGCAAACAAATACAGTAATACGCAAACAACGATATAGCTATTAAAATAAACTTCATTTATAAAAAAAAAAAAAAAAAAAAACATTTCTTCTTCTTCTTCATAAAAATGACATTATTCCGTTGGTTATATGCCGATACAGTCTTCTTGGATATTTCCAAGGTTTTGATTTCAAGGCTAGCAGCTCAAATTAAATGGTAATCCGTCTGTGTTTGATACTCACAAAACACCACGACCACGGTTTCCCATAGACTGCTAAATAATTGTTTTTATCCTTATTACTATAACGCCACCGGTCAAAGAAGTATTTTAAAACAACGAGACATTTGCATTTTTCCTTGATCATTGCTAACTTTCTATCAATGTCAGGAGTTTGGCCTTGTGTGAATGATTCCTTTGACTAGCGTACTTTTCATTTTCATGTCGGCTCAATAAATAAATATAGCCATTAAATAGATCCATTTTGGAAATGTCACTTTGGTATAAATGGTTTGCCATCAGTCTGTAAGGTACGCTCAGAATAGTAATCATAAGATTTTTGGGTGAAATTAATGTCCAGAAGCTATATGTATGTGAAAAAATTTATGAATTGAATATTGTCTTTTTAAATCACAACGTTTATAATATTTGCCATGTTTTTGTCAATGGTTCAGTATGCTAAACATATGACAGCTGTAATTTGCTCTAAAGAAACTTTAAAGAAAAAAATGAGTAATTCTAACTTTCATTATACAAATAATAGAAAATATCTTAGTTTTTGTCTTCTTGAAAAGTCAACAGCTTTGAGATGAGCTATATACCCGGACTGGCTTTTTTCTGTTCTTTTCTTCTTCTTTCTTTAATTTTATTGTTTTGTACAATGAACAAAAAAATCAAGGTTGTATATTAAATTTATAACACAAAGAATAAGTACATGTTGCATTATGGTCTGTTTGTTAACATTTCAACAAAATGTTAAAATTCTCGTATTCTATTTAGATCTCTTGTAAAACAAGCCCACAACTCACTTATAAAAACCATATATGTAGAAAACTTCCGCTCTGTCTGCTGTTAATGGTGCACCCGTGAATCAAAATAAGCACAGAACATTTGTAAAATAGTCAATATTTGCAAATTTCAAATAAAACATTTTTGTCTGATGTTTATAATCTAATTGTAAAACAATTTATGTTGTAATTAACATTTCGTTGGATTTGGAGCACAATGAAAAAAGATTTATACTCTCAATAATGCTGATTTAACGGTACATGCCTGGCAGTACAAGTTAAAACAATAATGACATATTTATATATACGATTAAATATGAATTAACGTTTGCTCCAAGCAGGTACTAGTATAGGTTATTAATACATGTACATTTGGGTTAATTTATATCAGCAGGAACAGTTGGAAACAGCAGTCTGCGAGGAGAATGCAGTTTGTACCGAACTAATGGCGCTTCCAAGGGATAACTATTTTAGTCTGAAGAGTTGCTCATGTCCGAACGGTTACACGTGCCCCGACCGACCTGGAACGTCCACCCTACCATTTGGACGCGGGCGATGGTGAGAAACAAAGCTAATACTTATTTCTAGGCAGTTCCCTTCGAAGATTTAAATTGATCAAGTCATTTATCACGTTTGTGGACGATTGTGGGGAAACAAAGCTTATACTTATTTTTAGGAAGTTTCCTTCGAAGATTTAAACTGATCAATTCATTAATCATTTTTGTATGCCACATAGCTATATGGGAAATTGTGCTAACTTTTGAAGTCGTTGATGTTTCCTGTCAGAAGTATATAAATCAATTAACAATACCTCGATAGCTTCTTCTGCAGCCCCCGTAATAGATGTTCTTACACGACAGAATGATGTACCCCACACTTCATAATTCATTTTTGCTACTACATCAAGTGTCTCAATTTCTCATTCATTAGAAATAAAGCACGGAAGCGAAGACACCGTAAGGCATCACTTTGTTCTGTAGATGTCACTCCTTATTAACTATTCTCATTCAGGAGTTTTAGTTTTGTTTAATGTGGTTCGAATTGTGGTCCAGGTAATTTCACAAAGCACCCAGTTTCCTTATAAGAAATAAATCCTTTATACAGATCCCGACATTTGATACAATTTGTCGTAGACACGCACGTGCTCTTAAAGCACTAAAGATGTAAGATATGCTTAGACATGTACGAAGGCCACTAAAAATATAGAGGTTTAATTTTACAAAGATAATTTAAAAGATGGCATTATAAGCAATGATAGGTTAATAGGATCCTGCAATACTAAAATAATTTTAGACAACACTTCTTATGATAAACAGTTCAGTGGTAGAAGATTAATGAAAAATCGTCAATAAAATCTTATGACTGCTACGCTTCGAAGTATTTAGCAAGATGATTATATTTTATTACTCAATATACATGTATGGTGAAAAACGAGTTTAATCTTGTTTTCCTGTTCTGTCTACCTGGTCAGTGTCATTGGAACGGGTCCATCTCCAAGTCAACTAAGTTGATACGTGGCTCTACCACCATCTATAATGAATCCCGTAAAAGTCAAAGAAAAGAAGTAAAATTCGACAATTTTGTGTTCTATTTACAATATACCAATACTCTACTTCTAAACAAATACAAAGATGCTCACATCTACAGGACATGCGATTTTCGTCTTTTCTTGTGGAAAAGGGGGAGGGTTTTATTTTAGTGATAAGCCATTATAATAGAGTTTGAGACCAAACATACATGTATATTGGTTTACAAACCATGAACCGTTATCAAATTGAAAACTAGTACTTAACTGACTATGATGAAAATGTATTTGATAAAAACCAAACCTCAATATTGTGCCGTTCTTGTCTTAATTTTTTGAGGATCAAAAAATGATTCTTTAAAATCTTAACAATACGAAGAAAATGGCAACTGGGGCATAGGAATCGCGTGTTTGTCTGAAGGGCAATGGTATCTTTGTAATATTTTTCCAATTGCTGCGAGACGTTAATGAAACTATTTTTTCATATTCATTGATTTTTTTTTTTTTATATTTTCAAATATTAATGACTTTGTGGCTGATTATTCGATATCTTTTCAATCTTATCTTCGTTCAGTCGGAATTAGATTGATGGAGGAAAGATTCCGAATCATTTTATTAGGTTTGGTTGAATGATTTGGTTGATGATCAAGCGTCAGTTATGAAAGTGATTTTTTTCCTTCTTTGTTACTTCATAGAGAAATCAGTGATAATATTCGCGTAAGACTTTTCAAAAAATAGAAATGTATCTAATAATTAAGCATCACTTTCCTATGAACATATCTGCTACATATATCTCGGTAATTGAGTTACACGAGTCGTTACTTCTGTCTCTTTAAAGTGGCTGTGTGATCAATAATTTACTCATTAGATCCAGAGATTTAGAATTTAATTACCTTTAACCTTATATTAATAAGTAAGCCTCATGCTTCGAAATTTGATATTTTTTCAATATTTTTAAACAGAACTATTTTTAGCCGGACGGTTAAAATAATCTTATAATGGCCATTAAATTTGTGTACATAGGTGTCTGCATCGTTATAGATCAATCTATGATTGTCATTTGTAGGTACGGGCTGTGTCGACCTGTCTCCGATATCCCAGAATGCAGTCCGGGGGAAGTGGCCAGGAAGCAATACAATGGCGTCCGGGATATTGGCTACCTCAAATACACTCAGGTAATGCAATATGGTTGTCTGCTCACACCAGCCTACATTGTGCAATTTATACTGTAAAGAATAAATCTAGAAATACAAATATTTGCGCATTCCAAAGTTTTGCGAATTTATAATAAAAATTGAATTTTCTGAAAATTTAACCATAGGACAATAAAAAAGCTGCTCTAGTAAAAGAAACCAATACGTTTTTTTTAAAATCATGTTGACTACCTCCTTTAAAACGGTCCACATGCAGAATTTTACGCCGTAGAGAGTATTCCACGGTTACTGTTTTAATATATAATATGTTATATAGTGAGAACGTTTCATATTGCTAGATTTTTCAGTCATTGACTTTTGAGTGTCTTTTATCGTTTTTATTTATATAGATTTCCGGAAATAAGTTTGTTATCTGGTTTCTTGTCTTTATCAGAAATTACTCGAGAAAGCTAAATCAAGAAATCATGAATATTCAATGAATTAATGAATCTTACATGCTTGTTTATGTAAAAGATTACATTGTAACGATTTGAAATGTGTAAATAAGACCGATACAGCAATTAATGTTAAATTTATTTTACATACGCATAAACATGAATGTTTGCTGCAGAAACAAAGAAAAAATACAGCTTGGGTGTTGCAATTAAAGGAACAACATGCCCTAGTATTTTCCATTTGATCTGAACGAATATTATATAATTTCTAATAATGTTTCTATAGTTTACCGGTATATGCATCACAGACACTAGTTTCTGCAATAAAATTGACTCATTTAGTAAAATAACACAAAATAAATAACTCCAAATTACTAGAAGAAAGACCATTCGACGAATTGCGATAAATTTATAGCTTTCAGATGAATAGCGGAAAAAGAAAGATTAATCGCAATTAACGTATTCCATGCAATTTGAAGTAACCTAATGTTATTATTAAGAATAAATATACTTTGTGTTTGACTTATTAGCAAAAACAAGTGCCCGAGAAATATATACTTCATTTATGTAGTGTTGGCTACTTTGAATGAATTGCAATCTTCATGTAAGGCAAGTCCAGCTAGTCGTGTAAAAGAAAACTTTATTCAATTTAAATATTTTCAAAACTAAAAATAAAGTAAGTACTTTGCAAAATTACCTTTTTACAAAATTATGTATGCATAAATTCAAAATTTATACTCAGACTAGTATATAGAATTTTCTTGGATTATATATATATATATATATATATATATATATATATATATATATATATATATATATATATGATTTCTAGAGCTGAATTTTCAAAAACATGCCTTGAATCTTTGCACCCTTCTCCTACAGCGACGACTCAGGAATGTATATGTGTAAAATTTGATTTTGTGCCTGGTAAATATTTAAAGTCGTGTCTAGTATTAACTTGTTGCGAAAACGATTGCAAAATAGTTGAAAAACAAAAAAATATTTCATTAATGATGGGGGATATTTGTCATTGAAAGAAAGACATTTTAAACCAAATCTGGAGTCACGAGACCTTTTTAAGTTTTATGTTACTCGTTTAATTAACTGGCGTCAATTATCAGATTTTTTAATTTTATATCAGAAAATCCTTCGGAACTACGTTTTTTTTTCGTTTTTACTGCAATAAATAAGATAAGGTGGGGAATAGCAGAAAATCGTTCAATGGATTTGCTCGACTTTCTCCGGAGACAAATAGGTTGTTTATTTAAAAAATCTTTGGAAAGAAGCTGCGTTTGCCAGAAACAACACAGAATTTGCTTCTTAATCATTTAGTCTCCAATTAGAACAAATGTCCATTGCGGGAGTCACAGTGCTTCGATAATAGGAAGAACACAGGGGCAACAAGTATATATATCTAAAAGAAGATCCAATGTTGCAGTCTCAGCAAGTTTTCAGTCGAAGACCATTCCTCTCAGAAATTCCATAAACAAAACCAAACTCTGTATGTACACACAGCACGGGAATTGTTCGATTGCCTCTTAATTATTTTATTGCACGGCAATGAAGCACCCCCTGAAAAGCTGATTAAGCAAGCTCTTGCAATGGATGCGGCGATCGAGGATTAGCAACCTGTATATATGACATTTCGCACCCCAGATGAGAACACACACAATGCGTTCGTTACAAGGAAGTCTTTTTGCTTTAATCCAAAAAAAACCCACATCCTTAATTTGTTTTTGCGAAATTAGGTGCGATGGCTCATTGCCTCCTATGTTAATAGCAGTTGCAAGCAATAAAGTTTTTTTTGTAATGGCTTCAAATGTGGACACAGTGGTATATTTGAATTTTATTCGATAAAGGATAGGTAAAATACAGGAACTGTCGAGTAAAGCAAACAACACCATAACAAATCGGATCTTTACATTATAAAAGAATAGTGCATGAACTGCTAAGTTTACAGATAAATTACGCACGTGATTAGATGCCCGCGAATTAATTTGATATATGTTTTTTTTTAACCTTGTAGATTCACTGCCTTTGCCCAGGTGATGGTCAAATTGGAATGGTACCTTCAACTGTTTGGACCAAGACCAGGAGAGATGACCCAAGGGCTGATTCTGTGTTCGAGTTTGAGTGCGCTGGTCAGTTTGGTTCTTAACTTCTAACCAAAGCCAAATTAAAACCTCAAACTCGCTAAAAATAACTCATATTTTGGCGCAATAGCTATTATTAATAATATGCATAATGATAATAATATAATGTTTTATTTTTAATTTTTACCATTTGTTTTTCAATCTGAGTCCTGTGATTTCTTTTAGATCAAACAAACAGCGGCAGTCCATCCAGAAAACGCAGCCGAGGGAGAGGGGGGTTCCGAAAATTTTATTTCTATAAATAGGGCTGTTTTATAACGAAATAGACCATTTATATAAATACATCACCCAACGCTGTAGAAATGCTAGATATTTCTTGATATTCTTATGTATTTCAGTTTTATATGATATTTATAGAAAATAAATACATTAAAAAAAATAAAAAGTTGTTGTTTGCTGATTGTAAATATTGAATTAAGAGTTTTCTGGTTTCTAAGTTTCAATGTTCAATTCACTGGGAATAATGCCGTCATGTATTTAGACCAAAATTGAATTGAATTTTAAAAAAAAAATAATTCGGTTGAGAAAATGTTTAGATCAACCAAAGAATTAACGAGACTTTGTTTTTGTATCTGTAACACATCTACAGACCTTCCTTTCCTAACCTTTAAGGCCTTCTACCTACATGTAGGGGTGTTTTTTATTAACTGTTCTTAAATTACCAACCGATAATGAAATCTTTTTATAGAAATCAATGATCAATTGATTAAAATCCCCCTTTAAAAAAAGGTGTCTATTTCCCAATAAGTATTTCTCTGATTAGAAAGATGTTGGTAGCGAAAGTAATCAGAACCAACTTGATCAGCTGCTACCCTGAGGCTAGCAGCCACTAACAACAGCCACTAGGCCAGTAAAAGTTAATAGCCAATAAAAAAAATCATTAAAAGACTGAGAGCATTTGAACGGGAAATTCCTTTAAATTTTATCATTGGCAATTTCATAACAAAATAATGAAAGCAAAAATAAAAAACATGATGACTTACAGACTCGGAGGAACTCGGAGGCAAGAACCGTTTTGGGGTTTTAAGGAAAATCAATTTAAAATTATTTTTTGTCCACGTGTCATTAATAATAAAATTACTATTGTCATATAATCGTAAAAGTAAAAAATGTATATGAAAATGAAAACGTTTAAATTTTTCGAAACTAGCTTGGATTGTAATTTCAAAACAATAAGAATTGAACAATATAAATGTCATTTATTTTATAAAGACTACGTTAGCTTGAATCAAACAAAAGCAAGATATTTCGCAGCCATAGTATAAAGGCATTCAAAAATGTTAGTTTGATCATTAAGCTCAACCAAAGTTAGTATCAATTTAACATTGCAGAATAGGCTAGGTTCGTATACACATTTTAATGTTGAAAGTATAAATCCAACGACTTATAAGAACAATGCATGAAACAGAATATGGGCTGATAAGGTTGTCATTTCCTCAGATTTCGACTGTAGGAGTACCGCCGGGTGGTGCCCGGGTTGGGAACACATCTACACTTGAAATAGAAAGAGGATCTTCGGGGGTGTCCTACATGTATACATGTATTAGCATTAGAAGGGATGTGTGCTACTGTACAAGACCAGTTGGCTCATCTGATCATATTTTAACCGTTGGGTTAAAAGTCAGCTATTACACCCCACCCCGCAATTATCTTCCAAGTGAGCATCAAACGAATACCGGGTAGGTAAGGGAGCAAGAGGGCTTTCACTTCGCACCCACAGATTTGAGATGTTGGGTATGACCAAGCTATGCCCGAAGGTGTTGATGGGGGAGACATTTAAAAATTTGATATCTCCACAAATTTTGACTACCAGAACAAACAGCAAAAAAATAAGACCATTCATCATGTGTGTCTATTGTCCGATTTGAAATGGATCTGTGGTCAGGCAACTCATCAAAACCTTATTATTTCCTATAGATAGGAGTTAAATGTATGTTATTATCCCACTTTTTTTCGTAAGTGTGCATCAATCGAATACTATGGCAGAATATGGTATCTATTAGACTATCATTTTCCACACTCAGATTTGGGTTGTATGGGTACCATCGGTTGGTGGCCTGGATTTGGGATATAGTTTTAATAAGCTGAATGGTCCCCAAGAGCTCCTAACAGTTCACAGTTCCACAAGACACTACTGAAGCTGAAAATAGATACTCCTGAAGGTCCTATTGCAGTCCAAAATGCTAGTTTGTTCTGGTGGTCAAAACTTGTTGAGATAAAAAGTGTTGACATCTGCATAACCCGGAGGTACCTCTATGCATCCCATCCTCTAGGACGGGAAATGATAACCTTGGATTCATTACCTTGCCCCGGTATCCGTTTGATGCACACTTCGAAGATAAAGAGGCAAATAGTCGACCATTTAAACCTTATCATATGATAGAATGTACCACAACCACATCCACTGCTGTCAATAGATACTTCGGAACATCATTTTGTTTGTTCAGGTGCTCAAAAGTTGTTGAGAATGAGTTCCCACCGCCGAGCACCCCAAGGTTTTATCCCAACATCCCAAATCTGAGGGCGTCTAAGATATCTCTTATAGAATTTATTTTTGCATTAATTTTCTTGCGATTATTTTGAAAATTGCTGATGATAAAGTTAAAGTAATTTTTGTAGAGTCCTTTCAGTACTTTGGTGAATTTCCTTAAGCCCCTTTCACAATTGGCGCACGAGCACTTTAATTACTCACACTTTGCGATCGGAATATTTTAGCTTCGCACGAGCTCTTGCATACGTTGCACAAGCTCTCGCATTCGTTGCATGCGTTTTATTTGTCGCATCAAGTCTCCTCAAAATAGTGAACATGCACAATATTCAGACGCGACCGAATTCGATCCGAATTATTGCAAAACAACGCAAGAACAATAGTACGAAGGTCTTACAATGTTTTTTGTGCTCGCAAGAGTGATGCACGATGTTTAAAGGTCGTAAGGTGAATCGCTGCTGTTTATGTCTGTGTTTTGCGACCATGAGAATGTTGCTCAACGTGTCGCATGTAATCTTGCAACGTTTTACTATCATTGCACAATTTATCAGCTTCGATATTCGCTATTCTTTGCCACTAGTAAATATACCCTGTATAAACATATCTGTTTCAGACCACAATTGACCATAAATGCTGCTGCATCTCTGTTTCTTCTTTGGTGGCATCTTCTCTCGCTTTCAACTGTGTCTACTGAAGAGCGTCGGAAACGGGCGGTATATATACCCGCTCTGACTCGCACGAGCATTCGTACCATGGAACACATTATCGCACGTCCAATCGCATTGGCACACGTTCAATCGTCCGATCACCGGATCATTCGCGCGATCTTATCTCATTATCTCACAACACTCGCTTTTATTGTACAACAGTCGCATATAGACGCAAGATATATCGCAAAATTTAATGCGTTTGCATCGCACAACAGTCGCTTTAGATCATACAAATTTCGTATGAATACTTTTTCAATAGCGATTATTTCGGCAGCAGTTTACGATCCAAATGAAAATTGATTGGTCGCACAAATATTTAGTCGCTTCTGCTCGTGCGCCAATTGTGAAAGTGGCTTTACTGGCTGCTTAATGCCCTTCACGATTGGCTCACGTAAGCAGAAGTGACAAATTATTCGTGCGACCGCAGTACCATAACATGAGACACGTTGAGCAACAGTCTCATGGTCGCAAAACACACGCATAGATAGCTGCGATTCATATTACGACCTTTGAAAATCGTGCATCACTCTTGCGAGTACACAATACAAGACGTTCGTACAAATGTTCGTGCGTTGCAACTGCGATAATTTGGATCGCATTCGGTCGCGTCTGAATAGTGCGAATGTCCACTATTTTGAGGAGACTTAATGCGACCACTTAAACGCATGCAACGAATGTGAGACATCGTGCAACGTATGCGAGAGCTCGTGCGAAGCTAAAACAATCCGATCGCAAAGTGTGAGTAAAGTGCTCGTGCGCCAATTGTGAAGGGGCCTTTAGTGATTACTGGTTTTATCTTGTAAATAGCTGCTAGTTTCAGTCTAATTAACCTGCTCTTTCTGTTCCTTCATTTGAAACCCTAGTGATCGAATCCAACATTGCATACTACATCCTCCTCTTTGCATGCATGCACTTGGATATCAAGCTAGTCTAGTACCAAAAAATGTTATTTTTTAGTGAAAAAGAGTTAGTTATTGATTTGAACTTATTTGGAAAGATAAAAACCCCTTGTTATACAATAGAGATACTGAACGATCAAAGGCTTTTATACAGATTTCAATTGTTTTACTTTCAGATAAAGGAGTACGTAGAGTTGATCAGGGAAGTCACACATGGTGTTCTTGAATCAAGTACTTTTATCTATATTGTGATAACCCTAATGTGTCTGTAAACGGACACAGATTTTGTAAGGGATGTTTAGGAAAATAGTTAGTATGCAATAAAAATTGGATATTTGACTATTGAACCACTTTAAAGCAAAGACATCC
This sequence comes from Magallana nippona, assembly GCA_033439105.1. Classification (NCBI taxonomy): domain Eukaryota; kingdom Metazoa; phylum Mollusca; class Bivalvia; order Ostreida; family Ostreidae; genus Magallana; species Magallana nippona. The sequence goes on from CM065920.1 coordinate 33,666,259, forward strand.
GACTAAAATTATGTTCTACAGGTATTGTAGTACACGTTTACATTGAATTAATTTTGGTTTAACGTGGTCTTAAATTCGTACTTAAAATTAGACAAATATTTCAATAAGTGACTTTTCTAATACAGTCATGTATATAGCCGCATATATTAGGCGCTATTATAAAGGCGCTATACCTCTTTTATTCGATATTATAAATGTCAAATTCTTTATTGATTTTGATCAATAGATTTCCTATTTAATCAACAGGATATCGCCTGACTCTGATGGGTAGTAAAGATACAGAACTACAGGCTCCTGATTCCCGTGATTGGATATCTAAAATTAGAAAATTAAATACGATTTCAAATGAAGGCAGCATGCAATGCAAGTTACAGAGAGAGAGAGAGAGAGAGAGAGAGAGAGAGAGAGAGAGAGAGAGAGAGAGAGAGATTACGTTAGTGTTTTGGAGAAGGTTTGTCTTTTTGTGTTGAAATCAAATTAAGGTACCTTAATAAATCTATATTTAGCGAGACATAATTTGAGACATAAATAACATGTTATTTATGTCTCTGATTTAGCTTTATTTATCGATACTTAAGCTAATTTATTAGGCCTAGATGTCAGTAACACACTCTTAATGCACAAATTAGATCGGGTTCGGCATACGTAATTAGCACAGTCGGAAGATCAGTTGGGGAAGTCTGACTGTGACCAAGTCAAAACCAAAGCTATTTTAACTAAGGTTTGTTACTGCACACTTGTATTTACTGAATGCAGTTATTATGCATTCAAAAGCAATGCACTGAGTACACGAATCTGTGAAACAATAACATTATAATGCACTCCTTTCTTTTATAAGATAACGTTAGCATCATTATTCATTTACAAATTGCGTCTTAGAATGATAGAATTCAAACATGCTACTGCCATGGAATAATATGTTTTACGGTACTACCGTTGTGGCGAGCGCATTAAGAATTACACATACCTTGCATCATTGTCAAGTTATGTCAACTTAGTGATATTTTGACAGTTCTCAACTAACATCAGAGGAATTTTGAGAGAGAGAGAGAGAGAGAGAGAGAGAGAGAGAGAGAGACAGAGAGAGAGAGAGAGAGAATCATTATATAATTTTTCTAAGTTTAAAAAAATTCTTACAAAAAAATAAGACTTGCTTCCCCCTAAAACCGTTCTTTACTTTTGGAGAGGATTGATCAGTCTGTAAAATGTAATTTGTGTTTATTTGGTCAAAAGTGTGAACGATAAATACAGGATTATATTTCTTTTGACACTTGTTGTTATCTGACTTTTTTTTTTTCCTGTTTCTTAATTTTTTACAAATTTGTTTATTTTTGCATTCTAATTACATACGTTGTATCCGTGCCCCGGTCCCTGTTTGTAGATGTGTAATTTCCTATTTTCCAATTTAATGGTTTGAAAATATGCAATATCTGCATAGATTTTTTAACTGTTTATTTTTTTCTCTTTTTTCTTTTTTATATAGGCCTAGTTCAAAATGACCTATTTATTTTAATTCCCTCCCTACTTATACTTACTGTTCATGCATGCAAAATTAGCTTAAAATTGGATCAATATGACAGTAAAGTATGACTCTTGGTTGTATATATATAATCTCTCAATCAAAACCAAAAAAAATGAAAAATAAAAACATCATCTGAGGCAGGTGTCGCAGTTTATACTGATATTGCTAGTACACGCATTACAGATGTTTGATCCACCTCTTAATTTATTGTGGGAAATATAGCTAGAGATCACCGTGACATCATACATTAAAATCTATAATCATTTGTAAACGTATCTCAACTCAATACGAAGGAATGGAAGCATGTAAAAATCTCTTGCGTCTCACCAAAGCTTGAGCGGTACTCAAAACGTGTCTTCAAACCTCAAGGCACCGTAAATTACAAGTTAAATGTTAGCCATTTTTTTGGCATAGCACTACGGGAGAAAACATTAGAGAGCAATATGGGATGTTGCCAAAAAAAATTTCTAGCTGGATCTGTAGGTTTAGCTCATTCTTTTTCCCATGTGCACTGGTTCTTAGAGCTCGCTTCGCTTGTCGGCGCTCGCTATAATACAGTTTATGGTGCGACCAATGGGGCGAGCGCAGCATGAAATTATATAAACATCCAGGTACATGTTTATCATTATTATAAATTAAATATATATAGTAATTATTATGATTTTTACGCTCCAGACAGCATTACCATGATATTTTGATTGATTAATGAGTAGAACTTGGTTAATCATTATTTTTTTGGCATCATCGTCGCAAACGTCCACAGCCAATTAATATGTACAATCCTCTCCCTTCTGGAGAGAGCTATGCAGACTCCGGATGTGGCTTAAGATGATGAATTTGCGTATCGGGTATGATTTATTTCACTGCAGAGTTCTTTCCCCTTTTTAAAACATGACTGTGACATCAGAGTTCACACTGGCATTTCAAGTTAATTATCGTCTGTCGTTTAAAAAAACCAAGAGAATTAACTATGAGAGCAGAATATTTTGTGTACCTTTTTATTGTGTGAAGTTCTAGAAAATAATATTTACTTGTTATCGCGAGAATGTGAAACTAGTAGCCATATACAATTTACACAGAATTGTTGGTACGATTCTTTAGACATAGAATTCAGTATGTCAAAGGGAGCAGTAGTTTGAATTTTCTCTCCACCCAAGATTTGTCCTTAGAGCCGACAGTGCTTGCTGGCAAGCTGTGCTCACTATTAATCTTGAGCAGAACTTATAATATTACATGTATAATGAAATCATTGTTCTTTATATACAGGTCTGACTGTGAAGTAAATAACCTATTACAATGTTGTCCAGAAGTCAAACGTCACACACGCGCCTGGAGCACATGTGTAGTCTGGAGATTGACAAGCCTGGACACCTAGCCAGATTCACCAGTATCATCGGAACTATAGGTTAGGCCTAAGAAAAAATATCTTGTTTACGGTTACCCCACCAACCCTATATTTAATTGCCAATCCAAATGGGTTTTTTGTCGCCAAAGTAGAAGTCATACTTTAACATGCATCTTAATCAATCAACATGGCTTGTGCAATATTAACATCAACGGTCTCGTTTAAATTCTTAAAGTGCACACATATGAGAGAGTTGGAACTTTTGAAGGCATCGCTGCACAATATGACTTTTATCTAGGTGTTTGAATGATATCATGGGGTAAATGGAAAGACACCTTAAATCCAGACAATCGCGAAGTCTGTGAAAAAAAACCAATGAAATAAAAAAATTCCTTTCTTTTTTTTTCAGCTTGTAACAGTAAACATACATATTTTTGGTCAGAAAATATGACCTATTTTCCCATGTGCCAGTAAATTGTGGCCCTTAGCAGTGGCACTGCCGCAATATATTCATTATTAAGAATCATAAATACTTATATGTTAAACACGATTAGTATATATTTGTACACATTTTTACTCCAGGTTTAGCTTGCGATTCTGTAGAAACCCTGCGGGATATGATGAAGGCTGGCATGACAATTTGTCGCCTGAATCTGGCATATAGAACACACGAGGTGAGTTTGGCCAATAATTTCATTGGTCAATGAGATTCATTGAAATCATGTATCAAGTCTTGCAATAGACTATACCGATAGTACCTGGTATTATTGAAGTTAACAGATTTTTCCTTGTATATGTACTTTCACAAGTGTTTTATTTTTGTGGATGCAAATTATTGCTTTTTATTCCAATTAAATATAATTTTAAATTTTTTTATTTGTGATTATATTTTTAATGGTTGAGAACATACCCCAAAATTAACGAAAACAGCACCCAAGAGAAAAGTCCATGTGTATGGATGCTCATGAACTACCCATCTTTTAATTTATTTTCAGTACTTTGAGGGAGTTGTAAAGAAGATTAGAGAGGCAGAGGCAAGTCTGGAGATCCCTATCCAAGTAGGAATCGGTATCGACATTACTGGTACAGGAATTAGAGTCGGCGCTCTAGTAAAGGTAATGGCTGATATTGTATACCTACTAGGTAATGATCATTTAAAACAGGTGAAGATTCTTCTATGAATTGCATCTGATAAAAACATTTAGTTCACCCTGGGAATTTAGAAAGATGGGAGGTGTTAAAATCTGAATTTGGTGACTGGTTCTTATCCAGTCTTTACCTGAACCCCCAGTGCTCTGTAAATTGACCACTCAGTCATTCTATTTCTATTGACATGTTTTATCTGTCACATATGTTGCTAGTAAACTTAAGAACATTTTACATTGTATTTTACTGAAATGACCTACACAGTCAATCTTGACTATCTGTAGGGAGAACATAATATTAATCTCGAATCACTGATAAACCTCATTTCCCAAGAAATACAAATTGTGGGTGGTTTTTATTTGGCCTATTCTGTCATTCAGATAGCTTCAACCATGTCCAATCAGTATGCCACGTATTGCAAATACATATATTTTATTAGATGTCAAGGTAATAACTACAATGGACACAAATATAAACAAATTAAGTACAAGCACAAACGAATGAATGGTACATAAGACAATTCTAACACATTATCAATAAAACGTTAAACCAACATACTGACACAAACTGTGTTCCATAGAAAAATTGTTTGAAAAGGGGGGGATGGATAGTTAAACATTGATACAACATTATTAATCATTAAGAGCATAAAAGTGATATATGTAAAGAAGGATTTAAATGTAGGAAATCATTTTTGACTAGTAGCGTAAACACAAATCATGAAAATATACGATGACTGAAAACATGTGGTACACATAGGTTTTTCATGTAAACAATTCAGACGAGTTCAAATACGTAAAGAAACTGACAGTACATATTAGACAGTCATAAAAATACAAAATGTAACAATATATAACAAACTTACAGTGTGATGGACACAAAACACAACATAATCAACAAATAGACAAGCAACCGAGCCCGACACATGCGCTGCAAAATAAAACTAAGGGGAATAACTCTGTAAAATGTATAGAGATGCATCTTTAACAAAAATGTACCAGAACATGGCCCGTTGGTGTATGCATCTTGTTGGAAAAAATAAGAGTAGGATTATGATGAGCAAAGAGGCCTGTACCAAAATGATGAAACTTGTGAATACTGATAGAGTAGTTATGGTGCTTGATTTGCTCTAATAGTCATGTAATGAAAATGAATATATTTCTCTACTCCTATGGATTCTTATTAATATTTAATTGTCTAATCAGTAAGACAATTCTAATTAAGGCGTGAATTACCATATCTATTTTTCTCTGCCTTACCCTGCCCCACAGGCACCTGATGTTATATATTTTTCTCATATCAAAAATGTATACCCTCTACCTAATAATACACAAGGTACATATCGCCGCCATCTTGGATTTATTTAAAACTGTCACTTCAGCTGGAAGTTTCGCTTGAAACTCATCATAAAAGTTTCTGTAAAATTATTTTGCTAGTATCCTCTCTGTCTTCCGATCAGTCCTTCACTGTCTAAGCTTACAACCGATTTAACCAAAATGGGGCATTACACCTGTTGTTAATAAAAATCACCCCATAATCTACATCTACTGCCTTAGATATGCGTTTAATGTCTATTATTATTATGTAAAAAATATACAACATCAGGTGCTTGTGCCCCAACCTACCTTTAGCATACTCACACACTCATTGTTGTATCAAATTCAGGTGACTCTTAAAAAGTCCTTTGGGCCTCTTACTTTGTTAACACACATTAACTTTAGAATGATCAAACAAGATGAAAATGAAAAATAAAATGAAATTCTGCTTTGAATTAAGATATGGAATTTCTTTGGAAATTGGAGACCATTGAACCTTTTTTATAAATGATTTTTTCAGGAAGTAGGACTTGATCAGGAGTTAAAAATGAAAACTGGTGATAAGATGAGATTTTCTATTGATGAGCAGTACCGTGACAACGGAAATGAGAGTGTCATGTTTTTTGATGCCGCTTTGGTGTTCTCTCAAATCAAAACTGGCAGCACAGTGATTATTGAGGATGGTCCTCTAACTTTTGTCATTAAAGAGAAAGGTGGGTCATCTAATCAGTCCGAGATTAAGTTGTATATTCTGTATGGAGGCAGTAATTCTATACTCTTCAAAGAAATTCTGTATCTCTGTCTCTTAATAGGTGATGATTATGTGGATTGCGAGGTGGAGGAACCAGGAGAATTAGGAAGTCACATGATGTGGACAATCCCTAACATGGTCATGAGAGAGGCGGAGCTATCGGAGAAGGACAAAAAAGATCTGCAGTTTGCTGTCGATCACGATGTAAGTAGGCTTGATTAGTTATTTGTGTCTGAGAATAAAGATCAAGGACCATCATGATTTTGGTACGTCTGTTTGTCTGTAAAGGGTCAATGTCATTGATAGATGACAAAAGCCAAAGGTACAAAATTTGGTTTAATGAGAGGACTAGTACTGTACTTTAAAGCATTTTGATTTTCAGATCAGTGATGAATACCGGTACTTATAAATAAAGAAAACTGAGGATTTATGTTTACTGTAATTTGAAAATTAATTGTCATGCATTCAATTGAGTATTTTTATCATTTTATTGGTAGCTGGACATGGTATTTGCTTCATGGGTTTGGTGTCCTGAAATGGTGGAAGAAGTGAGAAAGTTTCTGAAGGCGAGATCTAAATCAATGAAGATCCTGGCAAAAATTGAGACCCAAACAGCCATCAGGAGGTCAGCAAATCTTGCTTTTAATTTTGTAGCTCACTTTAGTAACTCAGCTGACACTGCTTTCTGCTTTTATTTGTCGTTGTCCTGTATGTATTGTTCCTACACTTTTTAGCATGTGCAAAAGAAACTACTTTGGACATTGACAGGTAGATTAAGTATAAATTAAGTACTGTAAAAGTATTGACAGAAAAACTTTGTACAACTTTGTACACTTGCTGGTACTTCCTCAGAAAAAGGTAATACATTACTGATATTGACTTTGAGGTCAAAGATCATGGGTCAAATTACTCTCGACATAAGAGATATATTATTAAGACCTTTTGCATGACAGACATTGAACATGGTATATATGCTGGTATCTTGAGAGCCCTTTGCTTTTTTGCCTCTTGAAGGTGGAGTGGGGCATATATGTTTTTCAAACATTTCTTGTTTTTTAAATGTCCATGATGCTTGACAGAAGTACATGTAATACACTAAAAACTAATCGCAGGAAATACCATTATTTCTGTGATGCACTTTATTTCTTGATTATTCTGCAATCTGGGCCTTTGTTATGATCTTTTGCGCAGTACTCTTCTATTGTATCCCATTTACAATGATATTCATATGTCAAGTTCAAGATAAAACTAGATTAATTATATTTGTTCCAACATTGAGGTTGAATATGAAAATGAATACAAAGATGCTATATCAGCTTTCAAACATGATGACTTGCAAGTGCTAGTATATAGAATAGCCCTGAAATGCAATGAAACTAGGTTCCTTGATGATAATAAATGAAAATGATATTTTATTTTTGTATGGGTCGGGGGGGGGGGGGGGGGGGGGCAGTATGGCCATATAGTGTTAATGCATATTATGTTTACAAATCTTCTCTACTCTCACACATCTGTAAGGAAAACTGAATTCATAATTATGTTAACCAGGAAGTCCTCTACTAAAATTGTAAATTAATTTCATTCCCCTGGAGTATGAGTTTTGACTCTAGGGCAGGGCCAAAATGGATGTATAGTGTAAATGTATATAATGTTTAAAAATTATCTTCTCTACTCCCACACTCCTGTAAGGAAAACTGAATTCATAATTTTGTAGACCAGGAAGCCCTCTACCAAAATTATAAATTTTATGTCCCCCGAGGTAGGGGTTCTGACTCTAGGGCGGGGCCAAAATAGTCAGATAGTGTTAATGCATTTAATGTTTTAAAAAATTGCTCTCTTTACTTCTGCTGATACTGAATGAAAACTGACTGCATATAAAGAAAGAAGATTGTTTTAAATAAAACATGTATACTAGCCACCTTGTTTTAGTTTATCTATGAAAACATATACACATAAAACCTATCTTGAAAGTTAACAAATATCGGAAAATTATTTTCTATCAGAGTCTTGCACCTCTAAGTTTTTCGCTAAAATTATAGGTTTCATTGTCCTTTTTGAAAGATTTCAGGCAGGGAGGTGGTAATCATTACAATATTATGACTTTTCTACTCCAGAATGAAACTTAATTAAATGCATATATGAGACTCCTCGACAAGTTTGTGTATGGGCTATGGTACTCAGGTGACCGTTATGGCCTATTGGCCTATTGGCCTCTTGTTATGTGGCCTTTATTTGTAAAATTTAGTTTGGGTATATATGAATTTATCCAAACTATGTTTAAATGAGCAATGAGCAAATTAAGGGACAAAAAAAGGAGTGCAAAGTTCTTTATAATGACGTAAATTAGGAATCAATCTGCAAAATTTTTATGAATACTTTTAAAATGCTATTTAATAAAGGTTCAAATTTGTTTAAATCACACCCCCATCGAAACCAAGACAAAAATATTTTTACATGTAGCAGGTAAGTGATGTGGTCCATGTGCCTCTAGATTTTAATTTAATCAGCAATTTTTTGTTTCAACAAGATGCATCAATTTTGTTATTCTTGAATGTGTGATTTCCCAACCTGATAAAATATTTAACAGATTTTGCAAAATGTGGATTTATTTTTCTAGAGTTGATGAGATTATGGCGGTAGCAGATGGACTCTATCTGGCTCGAGGCAATCTTGGCATCCATATTTCACCAGAAAAGGTCTTTTTGGCCCAGAAAATGTTGATTGGAAAAGCCAACAAAGCTGGGAAGCCGGTGATTTGTGCCACTCAGGTATCAAAACAATTTATAAGCTGTCTTTTTTTGCACATTGCCTACAATATCTTTATGGGGTTCATTGGGTTTTTTGTCTTGATTCATTTTTTAACCGATTTTTTTTTTATCTAATTCTGTACATAAATTTAGCTGGTAAGCTATGAGCGCTCTGGATAATTTGTAATTCTACAAAAACTTGGTATGATATCAGTTACCAAAGGATATAATTAATTACCACTTTTTCTTTTCTTTACATTCTCAATACATGCAGCTATCTGCCTATCATGTCAATTTATCTGTTTAGTGAATCAAAAGTCTGTGCCATGGTAAAATTAATCCATACACCTTTCTTGATCTTTTTTCAAATTACTCCCGTTTTTAAAGGTCTATTTTAGAATTAACGAGTGAAATTATGACAGATATAGGCATAATTTACACCCAAAGAACAGATATATATGTATATACTGATGCTTGATCTGTGTCTATAATACATTTAACATCCATATATTTTCAAATTTCTGCAGAATAATCTTTTGTTGTTTAATGTAATAAAAAATATAAATCACTACATATTGATTAATGATTAAAATACAGGTGTCAATTATAAACTTTTGTCAAAAGGAGTTTGAAAGTATTTTGGAATTCATTGAAATCAAGTTGATGTGTTATTGACAAATATTTACATTCTACTGTGTTTTTCCATTAAATTCTGTGATCTTTAAATCCTATAAATGCAACAACTAATCACTGCGTATGAATTTAGATGTAATTTACATAAGTAGTTCCCAAACAGTGATTTCTATGTTATCTGTTAAAAAATATATTTCATACATGTTGTCAAAACACCATGTTTTACAATTATTCAACAAAAAAGTTGATTTTATTATTATAAGCAAAATTTCATGAGTTATTTTCATGGATTATATTTTCATGCTCATCGATCTCAACTCAACAGTCTATGTGATAACCAGTTTAAACCGGTTTTATAAAACAGCTGTTTATGCTGTACGTTACTAATTTACTCCCTCCGTGATCTGCAATTTGAATCGATTTATTTAAGTAAATAATTTATTTCATCAGTAAGGGAATGTCAATATAAGCATTGAATGATTTATTTTTGACATTGTCGTGTCAATAACTGCCATCGGGTGAGTAGACAAATTATCATAACGCGCTAACGCGCGTTATTCAATTTGTCTGTTCACCTGACAGCAGTTATTGACACGACGATGTCAAACATAAATCATTCAATGCTATAATAATCATACACTTTTCATTGATTTATTTGATACATGTATAACTTTTTAATGATTTTGCCAAGACTGGGAAAGGGAGCCAGTAATGAAACTCATTCTGTAGATAAAAGTAATTTACCATCATAAATCATTTACCATCACAAAACATGAGAGGATATTCTTTTTATTGCATTCATTTTTACACCCCTTTTATGCACAGGCACCTGACGTTATATATTTTTCTCATAGACCCTCTACCTGATAATTAGGTAGTAAGAGGGTATGTAACATCAGGTGCCTGTTCTTTTAGGCTTCCGGAGTCACTCTTTTAATTTTGCACTGCATGAACAATACAACTTCTTTATTTTAATTTCACCTTTTAAGATTTTTGCTTCATTTTATGTTTGACATTTGTATGATGAAGTGAAATCTTATCAAAGTTGTTTTAGATTCAGTGTAAAAACTAAAAAATGCTCAATTAGATGCAATCTTCTCTGCATTACTATATAACTTTGTTCAAATGTAAAAACACAAGAAAGTTGGGTTACAAAATGGCTATGAAATTCAAGGCAAGGTCAGGTGCTCTGGTATTAAAGAAAGTGACCATATTGTCCTTGTGAAACGAGTTTAATTCCTTCTATTTATCTGGCCTAACAAACAAAACATCATGGTAAAAGTGCTGGTAATTAAGTCTGATGTTTCTACCATAACTATAAAAATTTAAACCTCCTGGATAAGGAGTTCTGGTGTTACTATATATATACATGTATGGGGCTTTATTGATCTTATCTTTTGAGGGGTATGGTGTTTCTCATCCTGATAATCACATATTACCTATATAAAGTTTCTTAATATAATAGGTCCATAAATAAAAGCATGAAATATCAGTGTTTGTCGGTTAACAGGGTCTATCTTGAGGTTTTAGTAAACATATTCGAAATCCAGTAATGACGAGATCAGCATAAACACATCCTTGACATAAATGAACGCAAGACCAAGAACAGTATGATTTACGTTGACAAATATTTGGGTTTACAACTTCCTTATTGCTATAAGTCTTTTTCACACACACACAAATATCAGGTTTCATAGGTTTCCTTCCTTTTTTTATCAATTAATATTTGACTTCTTTTTTTTTATGCTTCAACAGAACAGGATTTAGTACAGTAATGTCATTTCGAGAATGGACATTTATGATCGCAAGTACTAACTAAAAAAAAATGTGTCAGCATTTCTTTATATAATGGTAATGAAGACTTCTGAAATATCAAGAAGGAACCATTTACCATGACCCTTATTTAATGAGAAATTAAAGGGAAGCTTTACAAGCTGGCGTTTCAGACTCATTGTCTATCATTGAGAATTAGGCCAATGATATAACAGCTAGTGTTCTGTAAGGGATTGACATGTAAGGCAAACCCTGTATGAAAAAACCCTTACCGTCATTTCGCAGACATGTTATTTCTGATTATTTGACCGTATTTCTTATGGATTTTTAATACATGTCCAAATACTTCTTTTAAAATATGTTTCACTAATACCCAAAAATACAGAGAAGTTTTCCCCAATAAATTTTAACACTAAAGAGTTACAATTTGTTTATGATTATATAAATACCGCCAGGTCAATAAAATCATAAATGTATTGAATTTCAATTATCTGTAATACCTCATCAGTACCCTTTCAGTGAGTAGAGTTACAGTTACAGTGAGAATTATTCATCTAGAATATTAATATTTGCATTGAGCTCATTTTCGTAGGTAATAATTATAATAGTTTTTTCTTGAATAAATGTGTAACTTTCGCCTCATAATACACAAAGGAATAAGGAGTATACATTACAAAAATGATTTGTTTCCTCAAAATCAATGTTTTTTCACAAACAAAGACACTAGAAAATGTAAATATAGTCAATTCTTGCTGCCTCAAACTTGAGGAAACTGAAAATATGAGGTTAAAATACATAAAGAAACAGTGGTTGTGACCGCCAGTTCACTTCAGCATATCCACAATATTTGAGAATTTGGTGTTCAAGATATTGAAATTTGACTGCACATGTACTGAAGTGAACATATTAGTGATCAATAGAAGCATTCATTATATTATCCTAATCCTTCCTTTTAGAACATGGATTACAATCGATTTCTATTTTTAGATGTTAGGAAGCATGATGCATAATGCCCGCCCCACACGAGCAGAAGTTGCCGATGTTGCCAACGCAATCTTAGACGGAGCAGACTGTGTCATGTTATCGAGGGAAACGGCAAGAGGAAAGTACCCATTGAGAAGCATGCAGACAATGAGTGCGGTATGATGACAAAAAAAATATGCAATATAGCTTTTTTGAAACAAACAGAACTTAAATAATATATTTAACTGCCCATTAAATGATCTGCTGCAGTTCTTTGGTTTTCATTGTCAAACTTCATATTAAGGTTTGCACAGAGGCAGAGGCAGCCATTTTTAATGAGGATATATTTTATGCTCTGAGGCAAAAAGTGGGAGTGACAGACAAAACGCACACTACAGCAATAGCGGCGGTCGAGGCTGCCCACAAATGTCACGCCAAGGCCATTATGGTGGTGACTGTCAGTGGGAGGTAAGTTACCACAGTACGCCACAATGGTAGATCTGCAAAAAAGATTAATAATAATGTAAATATCAATTACGTTGTCCTTACCGGTAACAAAAAAATGTTTGCATTTCTTCAACTCTGTAAACCTGATAGATAAGGCATATATATAAGTCTGAAATCAGTGAAAATAAAAATGTGAATGTATTTATGTGATCCAAAATAACTAATACTGGCATCTATTTAAAGACAGAAAATAAGCACCGCCTTCAAATTTACCTTGGTTTTGTTCATTATTACATATGTGTGTTAATAACTTATTTATATGAAACTGATGTACATATAATTCTGAAAAAAAAGAATGAACTTTAAATACCCCGGTAACTTGTATATCAATGCAAATACCCGTTAGTTTATTTGTACATGTACATGTATATTATGTGTTTTTACAGATCCGCAGGCCTGATATCAAAGTACCGGCCTAATTGTGTGATTGTAGCTATCACCAGATCTAAGCATACAGCCAAGTCTCTGCAGCTCCACAGAGGGGTGTTTCCAGTGCTTCACACAGGTATGCCCCCGCACAGGTGTACCAAGTTCATTACATTGTAATCAAAATACATGTATCGGTAAATCATCTTATTGTAATTTACCACCATTAGCAATTTATCATCAAAATGAGCGACGAAAAATACTTTAATTTGATCTATTCTATCCCGATTCAAATATTCATTTTATTATTACAAATAAATCCAATTGATGCTGTAAATCCCATGTTTGGTCATGAGAAAGTACATGAATGTAATGATTGTGAAAAATCTGTCATTTTCATTGACAACAGATTCAAAAGATCAAGTGTGGGCAGATGATGTGGATGCTCGCCTACACCACGGGATATCGATGGCACGGCGTATTGGATACATCAACAGCGGCGACATGATCGTCCTGGTGACAGGATGGACCTCAGGGGCTGGGTCCACCAACACGATCCGTGTGGTCACCTGTCCCTCCACCTCCCTCCCCTCCTACACCAGGATAGAGGTCGACACAGCAGCTGATGACAGGGTCCGCTTTGAATAAGACATAAAGTGTATTAGTGATTATTATAATTATTTAAGGAGGCTGGATGTTCAACAAATTTTATATTTGAGTAATTTCTTATATCTTCTAAAGGAAGATCAATACAGTCTAAAAATGGCCACGACCATCCAGCCCTCTTAATAAAGACTTATGATGAAATTGTATACCTTTACTTGTCAAGTATATTACAAGGTTTTTTTAAGGTTATTCTTTGGAGTTTTTTGTTTATTTTTTTTTAATAACTTTTTAACTTGCAGCTTTTTTTGTGCTGTCTTTACGAGTTGATCAGAGAAGAAATTGTTAAAGAAAGATAACTAGCACACAGATATTTTCAAAACATTTTGTCAAAAATAAACGATGCATTTTGTATGTACCGGTACTATTAATGTCTGTAAACCAATTTTACTTTGACATGAACACTTTTGCTGTGATTTTACTAATTTTTTTTTAATTGTTCCATGGAACTTTGCCATGATTTTGTATTGTTTATTTATTTAGTGCCATATATTGTCAACTCTTTTGCCATTTTGATTACAACAAGTGCAGATTCCAAATTTTTTGAGGGTTTTTTTGATTTTCTTGAATTGATTTTGGATGATGCAGTAGTTTTTGCTAATTATATATATATATATATATATATATATATATATATATATATATATATATATATATATATATAACATATGCATTTGGTAGACCAATTGTATTTGTTTATCTTTATTAGGGAGACCAGTGGATTAGGGAGACATATTTTGGTCTCCGTATTATTTTGACCTTGTCTAAAATGTAATTGGCTTATCTTTAAATGAATGAATGGTGTGCTTATGCCTAAAATGCATCAATGTGTCTATTATTTGACATTCAATAGTTGCCTTTTGTTTATATTTTTTCGTAAAAAGGAATTCAATCTGCCTCCATCATATAGTTAGCAAAGACTATTTTTCTGCATTTAGGAGACCAAAGAAAACTAAAAATATTGCAAAAAATCTAACATATATAATTTGTTTAGTCTTTAATTATTCTAAATGAACCTGTTTTCAAAAAACTTTTCCACTTTTTATGTATAAAGCCTCACTAGAAAAAAAGTCGTTAATTTATAGACCATGTTTGAACATTTGGCAAGTGCTCTCCGCCATTTGTTCCGAGTACTCTCGGAACGTCTCGGGTTAAAACAATTGACCTTTTAACGCCAGCGTGTTGCCTTTAGGGTTCAAAACCATTTTATGGTAAGTACTTTTGATAATCATACTACAATTGAACAAAATTATGTTATTTTTATTTTTATTAAGTTTTTTTTTAAATATTCAAATAAAATAGGGCGATAATGTGTGCAACTTGACTATTTTACACCAATTGTTGATTAATCTTCGAGGACATTCGAAATGAAGTTAATAATAAAAGCATAAATTTCATTTTCCCCTGTACGTTTGATGTAATGTAATTCAGGGATTTATCAGTACCTTCTCCGGAGCAAAAGTCGGCCCCATTCCCAATTGGAAATAGGTTCAACAGCTGTCCAAATTATGATCCCAACTCTATAGTATAGCAGTATTTTTCCACAAAGGGTAAATAGTCCTTATGTTTATTTCTTATCAAAAAATACTTCGTAAAATAACCAAAATGTCCATAAATGTTCTCTATTAAACTCATTTAGCAAAACTGCAGTCATAAAAGTTTAAAAACACTCTGTAAACATCGCCAACTTTTAATCCGATTTTCCTCTGTTTTTCTAAAACATCGTAATTTTGTGTTATACTGTAAATGAGGCATGTTTTTTTTTTACACACATTAGACTGATATATGAGTAAAAGGTAAAATGAAATATTTCAAACAGAAAAATACATTTTCAATACATTTTTGCATTTTAAAAGGGGATGTTGATAAATTCTTAATATAGTGTAATACTTTTATGAACAGTGTTGAAGGTGTTTATTTCAGGAAAAAAGACTTATTCTAATAACTAAATATAGGAATATTATACATACATCTATATTGTGAAGTTAGATGCTATTTAAAAGTCTAGCTCTTTGATTTTCCATTATAAATTCAGAAATCATGATGTATGCAATGTATGATTTCTCCCAACTTCATAAAATTGTCGATAAAATTTTCCCAATTCCAAAAAATTAGCATTTTCAAAATAAAAAAAAAGGCTGAAAAATCCCTGTAATTATATAATTTATTGAAAATGGACAGAAATGTTAACCGAAGAATGTCGCTTTATAGATGTAAATAGATCAAAGAATTTTCTATATTACAATTATGTACCAGTAATATTATTTTAAATTAATTACGTACGTAATGTAGACATGTGTACATGTACCCCTTGTTACCTAAATAAATTAAAAGCAAATTAAGTCCTGTTGCTCTTTTTCATTTGTATAGTTGAAAGATAGTCGACTATTCTATGTACGAATTGACATTATAGGTAAAATAGTCAGGCATCCATGTTTACAACCGGGATGCACACCCTACATTTACAAACGTGACATCTCAGTATCACTCTCATTTGGCTTTCCGGATATTATCAGGTTTGTAACAATTTTTGGCTTTTAATGATTAATAATAATGTAAACAATGTGTCTGCAGATTCCCCGTTGGGCTGAGTGTGATCTGTTGACCAGGCCAAACACATGTTTGTCTTGATTACACAACTTTGTATACAATGTGCTCTCAAAAACATTCAATCCAGAAGCATGACCAATGTAGCAACACATTTAAACTGATTTTTATTACTTGTATTTTAATGTTTATGTGCTCCCCCTCCCCCCGTAATTGTTGATTTATTAGAATAATATGACGACCTGCCCCCAGAGTTCTGAAGAGACTTACAGGGAGACATTTTTTGGACAAGCAGATGGAAGGAGAAAAACCTCTTTATCGCCAGTGCGTTGTTTGTGGACCAGCAGAGAGGGAGATGCTACCCCCATTAAGACCAGGAGAGAAGCGGAAAAGGCGATGTGCCACATGACCAGCTACAAATGCAAACAGTGTAATGTGTCGCTATGCATTTCTCCTTGCTTTGAAATTTATCATACAAACAGGAATTCCTTTTGGCATACAAGAGAAGTCGCATGAGTTCCGATTCCTCAACAGAAGAATAATTCCAATTGTATGATCTATACATGCAAGAGGAAAGACAGAGTTCTTTTTATTGAAGGATTTTTGAGCTGTTCTTATTGTGGTACATGTCTTTTCCACTTTTCTCTCTGTGTGAAATAAGTTTGATATAAAATAAATATACATTCATGATTATCATGATTATTTTAAATATCGTTATACACAATTAAATGGCTTTTTAAAAAAAAAAAAACCCTGGTATTAATTAACTTTGCTTTTTTAAGGTTTTTAAATAGCAATTTCATGTACAGAAATATGTTGGTTATATATTTGGGGGTTTTCTCTCAGCTTGTCCAAAAAATGTCTACCACTTTTTAAATTTCTGAATAGTTCAGTGACATGTATGTTCATATAAATGCATATTAGCTGAAGAATGCAGTCCTATGCAACGTTATGCATGTTTTACATTTTGTTGTATTAAGTTTTGTTTGAACCACAAGCTAATTTAGAGTACAGTGCCTCTTTTAAAGTTTTGATGATATTATCAAAGTAACTATCTTCTCTTTTTGTATAAAATGTACTGATGCATCAATAGATAAGTTGGATGGAAAATTGTATCAGCGCTCAAGGTTTTCTGACATTATTTTTGCTCTATGCACAGAATAAAGACCTGAACTGATCATTTTATAACATATTTTCCCTACTGTGCAAGTAATTCAAATCATATCTGAAAATGTATGCCAATCTGGAAGCACTGCATGAAAAAATGTTCATGTAATTGATTAAGTTGTCAACATTAATAAATCATTCTAAATGTTTAAAATGTTGTATTGGGTTTAAACTTGTTGTGGTGACCTTGACCTTTTTGTATATGACCTTGGGAAATATCTTTTTGAGAAATCTAGAAAAAATGCTACTTGAAAAATGATTGGTCCAAACTTTTTACAGTGATATGATAAAAATTCAATTAATGATAAGTGTGAATATTTTGCTTCATTTCCAATTGAAATTGTGTTAAATCACAAGATGATATTAGCTCAATGAAATGAAAATTTTAAGACGATGAAGTAATTTTGTATTATTTTGTTATTGTTGTATCATATTTAAATCAATTTTCCTTTGGTTCACTGCCTTGAATAAAATTGATGCTAATTTAAAAAGAATTTTAACATTTTTTCTGCAATTAGTAAATTAAACAGTTACCATGGCAACAATTCTTTAAGAACTGAATACAAACTTTCCAAAAAGAACAAAACAACTGTGCTCTACAACCTTGGAAAATTTTATATTTATAGCTTTGTAAATAAAGATTTTATGCATTGACGAAGAATTGATGTCATCAATATGTGATTTTTCCAAAACAATTCATCACAGGTGCTCTTTTGATTTGATAACAATATAGCAGAGCAAGGGTTAATGGTCGATGGTTGTAAAATATTTTGTTGTTTACCAATTTAATGTTTGTTCTCTCCAGAACATGCACAAATGATAATATTGTAGACTATTATCAAGTTCATGCAACTCTCTCTCTCTCTCTCTCTCTCTCTCTCTCTCTCTCTCTCTCTCTCTCTCCAACTTTTGATAAACAAACATTTCAACATTTATATCTCTCTCTCTTTTCTGAAAAACAAACACATTTCAACATTTATAATAGTCGCTAATAATACCATGATTTTTTGAATTTGTAGACTGATGGCGAGTTTGTCAAGAGGAAAACGAATGGTATGTTATAATTATGTACAACTATTAATGCATGCGTTGATGAATACTGGTCAGTTGTATTTATTATTTGGTACATTAATGTCCGAGTGTATTTTTCTCCAGTTTGTTCCTAAATATTTGCTATTGTGAGGCAAAACTAGCTCTTATTTGGTAATGAAAAATTTGCATTTAGTGCATTTGTTTTGTTTGTATTTAATTATGATTTAAAGGTTGAATCCTTTAAACTCTGTGATTTTATAGTTCCAAACATAGTCTATATGGAAATATGTAAAACAATTTTATCTGGAGGTTTTTATTATAAACATAATAACTATTAAATAGAATTGTAAACTTCAGTGCAAAATCCTACTTTGCTGTAATGTCTATGTAGTTTGATCATTGTATTTCTTGAATAAGAAGACGGAGCATCAATCAATAAAATCATTACCTTTTCAATATAATATTCATCAGATAAGTTAGGTATCATTTATGATTAATATAATTATAGATAATATATATGATTTAAGAGTGTTATTGTTTAGTACTGGTATTAGATTTTTTTTCAGTTATTTGATAGAAATTCATAAATTATTTGTTGTGATGATGGAATGTTTTATCTTCATCTGTATTTATTGATGGCAATGAAGATCTGTTCAATTGAATAAGCAATGTCGTATTTAAACATGTACATTAAATAGCAATTATATTTGACTGTTATTTCAGTTAAAGGCTTCACTGATAGACAGAGGGGACAGCAAGGTATGCTTATTTGGTATTTAATTTGTAATTTAGTATGGTGCATCAATTTATAAGATCATGGTTGATTCTGATTTGTGTATTATTATTTAATTAGTTTTGAAGACATAACATGTTTATAAAATATCTGAAATTTGATAAAAATGTTATCCTTTGATACTCTTTAATCACTTGTCACCAATAAGTTATCAGAATATCTTTTAAAATTGATATAAAAAAAATATTAATATTTATATGTTATTTACATTAAAGGAGGTTTTCTTATTAATTCTAATGCAAGCAACCTTTTTTCACAGAAAAGTCGCCTGTCACCAGATGCTGAAGGAAAATTTTTCTGTGAAGCAGGACTGGATAAAGATGGTTTTGAAGTAAAATACCTATCCGACTACAAAGGTATATATATTTAAAGGACATGATGCTTGTGACTATTTTTAGACTATATTAATCTTCTTTTCAAGAAGAGCTTAATAGTATAAAGATATAAGAGAATGTTAAAGTACTAAATATATTAATACTTTTTACTTTACTGAACAATAGTTTACTGTCAGAAAAATAGTATCCAGATCAGATGGATAATTAATTGAAAAATCTAAATATTTTCTATCTGTAAGTTAACATTTTCTATACATATACACACATGTAGGTCTATAGGATCTATAGTCATTACATTATTATTTTGTATTACTTTTTGATTGTCAAATCATGTGTCTTAGCAGTGTATATTATCAGAATGATAGATATTTGAGATCTCTTACAAGAGATGATGACCATGCAGGTCAAACAGTGGTTCTAATGTAGATGTTTATATGCATCCAAAAGTTTTCTTTGCATATACAGTGCTTTCACACAGGTGCTTGTAATTTTAATGAAGGTTTTGGAGTTATTAGCACAACCAGTCATGCAAGTGGAGATTTTCTCCTGCAGTATGCAGGAGAAACATTAAAAGGACCGGATGGGGAGGAGAGATTGAAGACAAGCACCGAAAACAAAATATTTTTCTATAAATATAATGGAAAGGAACTTTGGTAATACAATTTGAAGCTGGAGGTCTGTAGCTCCCGATGTGAAAAAAAAAAATCGAATCAACGTTTATCCAAATTTTTTCAGACCAGGAGATACAGGCCTGCAGCTAAATGTAATATTTTAACATTCATGTATGGCAGTTATGTTTCTAGAAATAACTATAAACAATTCTAAGTCAAGCAAAAATACCAGTAATTATATGCTTCTTATTTAAGGTTTGATTTCTTTTTATGTAGTATTGATGCTGAAGGAGTGAACAACCATATCTGCCAGTTTGTAAATGATGGCAAGGACAATGCAAACTCCACCATGAAACTCAAAGTGTTTAATGGAAGGGAATACCTATGTTTGTTTGCTAAGAGAGACATTGTGGTTGGGGAAGAGATACTATATGACTATGGTTGTGATGGGAAAAGCCTGTGGTGGCGTAGCAAGGTAGGAGAATGGTTGGATTAATTATACTCAATAAATAATTATAAAGAGAGAGTTTAGTGATTTACAGTCAGGCTTTGGATATCTTTGGGTTTTTTTTTTTGCATTTTTTCATACATTGTTTTAAACTAATCTAAAAATAGATTTTCCTCAATATTTTAAAAAGTATCAGAATAGATAATTTATGTTTTTATTGAAAAAATAAACCTAAAGCTTCTGTTAATGTTGTTAAATAGGTTGAAAATCATGATCGATTAATCAGATGAAGTGCTATTTGCACTTACTTTTAAAAGCTTATTAGACTTGTGCTGTTTTTTTTATTAATTAGAGTGTTACACATCTTTTGAGATTGAAGAAAAATCCCAGTTCACAACAGTTTTCATTTCATTCAATACAGAATAAAAAACAAAATGATGGGTATAGTATTAATCATATGTAATAAACCCATTATAATTGATTCTAAAATTTAAAATCGATTATGATAAATCGACAACCTTTTCCAACTGATCATTGATTAAAAATCAATCATCGTGACAACACTAGCTCCTGTTCATGTACATGTATTTACTAGTTTCGATTGATTTCAGAAAAAGGCTGATGATCCTTTTGATTTTGGTAATGGTTTTTTGGTTTTTTTATGTTTTATTTCAGTTTATTATGTTTATAGTTGTTTGATTTTCTTTCAATTTTAACATTAAATACGGTTCTTGTGCTGACCTGAATAGATTTATTTTGTTTTCATTATCAAGAACCATTAAAATAAAAGCTTGATAGAGGTGTCCAGTTGTGTAGTGAACAATGCACTTGCTTATCACCACTGCGACCCAAGTTCGATCCCCATGATCGACAGTGGTTGTATGTGATAGGGTATGTTGGTCGCCTGCTTAGACATGTGGGTTTTCTCCAGTCACTCCGACTTCTTCCCACATTAATGACCCACTCATGCTAACATCCATGCCAACAAAAGCTATTAATATAAGTTATAGAACTTGTTTATCAATCGTTGTAAAATAAATAAATTTCAGTTTTAAAAGCTCGATCAGATGAGTGTGCATTGTGAATCTGTCACTAATGTGGAGAGTCTCCTTGCAGAACAAAATTGTTTTTTGTTAGATTAATTACAAAATTTGTTTCTGTAGTAAATATGTATATTTTGCAAATTGTATACAGAATGTACTTCTTGAAAAATATACATTTACATAGAATTATCAGATTTGGTAGGTTAGTTTATTTAGGCATCAATCTGAATTGGAATTCATTTTTCACTGCGTATTGTTACAGTCTTTTTTTGTGTCATGGCTGAAAATTGGTCTATTGTCAGATTTATAAAAAAAACATCAATTACCAAATGTGGTAAACTAATAATTGATGAATATTTATGAAAGAAAATTTCTATATTGTTTTAATTTCTTTCAGTTCCTTCTGATGTGGATTCTGACCCATTTAGTGTATCAAACTACTCGCCAAGTTCTGATTCTGAATCAGATGAAAATGAGGTTTTGGGTAATGTTATTATTTGAAGAATGATTTTGCATCTGCATGCAGTCCATTTTCACTTTGCAAAAAATACCAGAAAGAACGAGAGGCTTAGAGCCCTGTCATTTTAATTCAGACTAAAGTAAATCCATTTATATTAACTAGATATACAGTCAAAACTGTCTTAGCGGCCACTTGAAATCAGCGGCCACCTCCGATCAGCGGCCACTTTTTGTTCCCCCCAACGTGTTTCCTTATATATTTGCCCTGGAATAAGTGGCCACTCGCGTAACGTGGCCAGCGGCCGCCCAATTTACTAACCGACCACCTAGTTGCACTGTATTTAGCGGCCATTTTGTCCACTATTTTGTCACGTGATATTTCACCCGTGTTAGTTGATTACAGATCCCGATCATTTTGATCGTTATGAAAACATAGAGCCGCTTGGGTAATTAAATAATCATTGTGTACCTTATATGTGTTTAAATCAAATACGATGAAATATGTTTACCTTGTTTGTATTTTATTCATTTGAAAACATGGCTTCTAGTACTCCGAACGTAAAGAGGAAAGTATTAAATTTAAGTGAAAAAAAGGAAAGTTCTTGAGTTAGATAAAAAGGGTATGTCATATCGAAAGACAGCGGAAACGTTTCAAGTTTGAAAAACTCAAATTTACAAATTCTAAAAATAAGTACACGTATCGAAAAAATTATGAAATCAATGTAGACCCTGAAAGTCCTGAAGCACTGTCTAATGTAACGGCCCGGGAACGAGGATATAAACGAATTTTGTTGGGGTGGTTCAACAGTTCAATGACGCGACATCTCGTAGAATAAATGTCACAGGACCATTATTACAAGGAAAGCCCTAAACTTTTTATTTAATACAAAGATGTAAAATAAATAATGTACATTAAAACATGTGAAATTACATACGTAAATAAATCTGTAATTATAATAAAACATGTCTTTTGATGCATTTGTGTTTATACATTGATTTACATGATTCTTTGTGCAAACTGGAATTAAAGACCACCTGTCTTATGCGGCCACTTTTCAAATTTCCCCAAGATGGCCTTTTAAAACAGGTTTGACTGTACTTTGAAATGTACATGTAGTTGTGTATAACAATCTACTTGTTTATCTGGTCTCCCTAATGCTGTGATAATGCATTTGATTTCCATGATATGAGTGGAATGTAATGGATATAATATATTTGTTATATTTATTTTATTTAATCATTAGGAATATATTTTGCAATGATTTAAAAAGTAAACTAAGAGACTTGAAATTACAATACAATATATTGGTACTTTTCACAGAGTCTATCCCAGATTCATTTAGAGCTATCAGCAACTCAGTGGAAAAACAGGACATCTTGACCCTCAGGAAAAACAGTGAGCATTTTGAACCAGGTAAATGAATTTAAATCAACATTGAAATGTAGTTGTGTAAAACAATCTACTTGTTTATCTGGTCTCCTTAATGCTTTGATAATGCATTTGATTTCCATGATATGAGTGAAATGTAATGGATATAATATATTTGTTATATTTATTTTATTTAATCATTAGGAATAAAATTTGCAATGATTTAAAAAGTAAAAGTTGAAGCTTGTATTTACAATACAATATATTGGTACTTTTTACAGAGTCCATCCCAGATTCATTTAGAGCTAGCCGCAACACAATTGAAAAACAGGACATCTTGACCCTCAGAGAAAACAGTGAGCATTTTGAACCAGGTAAATGAATTTAGATCATCTTTATTAATATTTACTTGAATGTGTAAATAACATCATGATTGAAATATTGTATATTAAATCCTGATTTCTGTATTAATAATATTTGGTCTCCATAATCATCTTTTTATGCAATTGGTCTCCATAATCTATGATTTATACATGATTATTTAATATTTAATGTATGCAGGTAAAATGAATGATTATTTAATTATCCTTCAATTTTGCTAGGTTTCAGAATAAATGATTTTTTGTTTAAATTACACAAAATTGATTTATATATATAAAAAAAAAATGTGCATAAACATATAGCTTAATACATTGGTTTTAGTAAGTCTCCTAAATGCAGTAATTAGGCATTTGTTCTTCTTATAAATAGTACATGTATGTGTATAAATGTAGTGTATGTTGTTATTTTAGGCATACAGAATAGTGAACAAAAAATTAAAGTTTGTATCATATTTCTAATAGGTGAATGTTTACTTTGAGAGGTAGCACTTATATTTCTCTACTGCATACTTATTTTGCAGAGCATGTGCCAGAATTGTTTGGAGTCCAGACCAATTCCATTGTTCAAGAGAAGGAAAACTTAGCTGCGGAGGAATCTACATGTAATAGTCTTCATTCTAACAAAGGTAATTCTATTTGGATTCTCTAGATGCACATGTACTTATAAAGTACATGTGTGTTGTACTGTAAAAATGGTTATATATATATCTATATACATATATATATAAATATATATATGGGAAAAAACTTGCACTAGTAACATTATAAGCTATCAGTTGTGTAAAACACCCCCACACGAACTATAAAAACTAGTACATGTATAAATACTGTTAGAATGGTCAAACCAATCATTGAGTATCAGAGTAAGTGAACACTTAATATAGAAACAGTAATTGATAACAACGTATTTTATACCCACTTGTATTGTTTGACCTTTGCAAATGCTTACTTATACACCAGCATAAATAACCCATTTTACAGTAGATTACATTTTGATTACAGCTGCATGGTCTCCTTAAAAGGCTAGCTGGTCTAATGCTTTGAAGTACATGTACCTATAAATTTAATGTGTGAATAAGCTTTCAAATATCATCACATTCTTGTTATTACCAGCATATTGTATATATTGTAGAATATAGAGGCTCTTTGGTTTTATTGATTAAAAACTCTATATTTTCAAAGCCAAAAAATCTACCCCAGGTACATGTAGATGAAAGAACATCATTTTATGGTTATTTTTGTTTCAAATACGTGCATTATCATTTCATATTTTTTTTTATTGAAGGCTCACAGGCATGTCCAAGTGCCATAATGGATTTTGTTGAAAATTCAAACCTTAGCACCCTATCCGAGGAAGGTAATAAATATATTTATTTTTGAAAAAAATCTATTAACACTTGAAAAAGCAACTTTTTGTAGATTGTCTATGCAATATTCCTCACCAATCAAGGAATGTTATCTAATAGTAACACATATGATGTGATAAGATGTTACTTGTAAATAAGAATAATTAATTTTGACTTCTGAAAGAAATTAATTATTTTGAGATTGATAAAGCCACAAAAGAGGCAACTGTTTCTTTAAATGGTTTCTTGTTTTAAACTTTATTTATGCAATAATGATTCTTTGATCTTTTGCAGTTCCATACCATTGTTTTCCCTCTCTCAGTTCCTGTGATGAAAGCAGTCAACTTGATAGGTTTGTTTAAATTTATTTTGTGAATGTTTTTCTTGTTTGATAATAGGTTAGTCACTGCTAGGCCTCTGGCTGTTGATTGACAATGTATAGATGGAGTTATTTCCTTGTGACGTATCTTAAGGCAGACAGAGGCTCTAGTGCACAATTCAATTTTACTTTCAAGAAATGTTCAGATAGTATGCTTTTGATACATTTTTTTTAATTTTGATCTTCAATGAAAATGTAAAGTGTTAAATTACATTTGCTGAGCACCACTTTCAATACTGTAAAAGTAATTATTTCTTATTGTAAGGGAAAATTTATGCTTAAGCTTAAAACTGCGTAAAATACCCCCGTATTTGCATATGGGAATTTAAAGGAATCAAAGCTTTAGTTTGGTAAATCACACATCCACACACAGTATTTAAAAACCTCATGCATTGTTTGACTTTAGAAAACATGTACCTTACCACCAGCGTTAAAGAGGCATGGTCACGATTTTGGTCAAAAATTATTTTTCCGATTTGAATGTTTACAATGCTTTAGTAAGGCATTTTTTACAGGCAACCAAAATTTGAGTGTCATTCGTTGAGTTATAAGCGAGCTACAGAGCTTGCAGTTCTTTGCTTTGTAAACACAGCTTTTGTTTACATTCTGAATGTTGAAGTAAAAAATCCAGTTTAAGATCTTAAATGAATGTGTTAAACGCTGGAAACTGTTTAATTATCCTTAAAATGAATCAGAAGATAGATTTATATGCTTGAAAAAGATTTTTAACTGTATATTGTACCTATGTAAACAAAAACGGGGCACGAGCCTTTTTACATGACAAAGAATAGCGAGCCCTGTATCTTGCTTATAACTCTACGAATGACTCTCAAGTTTCATTTGATTATAAGAAATGTATTCCTGAAGCATTGTAAATAATAAAAACAGAAAAATAGAATTGGACCAAAATTTTGACCATGCTCTTTTAATTACCACTTTATAGGTTTTTTATATATTTTTTTTGTAAATTTTGTGACATGACGTATAGGTAAGGGATTGCTCCTATTGACACAATGTTTTTATTTTGTCAGATTGAATAATGAAGAGAAAGATTGCATCAGCAGGACCAAGAGCAGATGCAAGGAAAACCCAAATAAGAAGGTCAATATTAATACATTTGTACATGCTCGTAAGTTTGAACAATGTGTGTTATCGTGTAGAGCCTTATAATTTTCAGTTCTCAGGAATCATGAACTTTATGATATAATGGAATAGTATATTAACTTTTATTTGTTTTGATGCTGCCTGATATAAATCAAGCTAGACTGTTTTAATGAAATATGTTTAAAAGTCATTGATATATACCTATTAAAAGTGGTATCACAGTAAAGTAAATAAGGTTTACAATTAATGGATGTAGATATCTATCATTGCTATGCACACTCATCATTACAGTAAACATGCTTATATTAAGTAATAGCAAAACACTTGTAATGAATTGATGCTTATAGTGAAATGATTTTCATTCCCCATGTGTTTTAAACAGATTGTGAAGCTAATGGATATAATGAAGTACATTTATAATGAAGCAAAGTAGCCCATCCCTGTCACTTTGTTGTAAAGGTGTTTTACTGATTAGGTAACAATTAAGGAACTGTACACCATAAATTAATGATTTTTTTGCAGAAACCAAATAGATTTTGCACTTACTGCAAATCACAAATAACTGGAGGAAAATTGAAGCGACACATACTTAGGAAGCACAAAAGTGACCCAGAAGTAAAGTCCATCATTTCCAAACCAGCTCATATTCAAAACAAATTTTTCGATGAAAAAAGACGTGAAGGGATATATGAGTATAATCTTCAGCTTATTGGAGATGGATTAGACCCAGAGATGAGGGAAAGAAAACCAATACTAGAGGACCAGCTTAGAGTTTGCAGTGACTGTAAGGGCTTCTACTCAAACAAATACTTTTCCAAGCATAAATGTGTAATCCACAATGATTCTGCACCCCAAGCATTAAAACCTAGGCTGCTTCAGAATGTAACGAATGAAAAAATGGACAATGACAAAGGTTTTTTGGATATACTTAACCGATTTAGGGAGGGAGAAGTTGGTGATTTCTGTCGGACAAACAAAACAATCAAACTCATAGGATACAAACATTTTAACTTGCGTCGCCATGAGGAGGGAAAACAAGATGAAGTCCGGAAAACTATAATGGCAGAAATGAGAGAACTCTCAAAACTTTTCTTTTGCTTTCGAAGCTTGAGTGGCAGTGAGGAGATGATGGTGGAAGATATGTTTCATAGAGAACACCTACCTAATTTAGTGGAGGCTTTGCAACAACTCACAACTACATCTGAAAAACAAGAAAAGCATGGCCAAAAGCTCTTCCTCGATGCTGTACTACTTCGATCTGTGAAAACACTGGAGGGTTATTTTGCCCAAACCATGCAGGACAGTAAGAAGAAGGAATTAAAGAACTTTAGATCAGCTTATAAAAGCTTACAACATGAACTTTTTCCAAGCGCAAGACAGAAATGCATAAAGAATTCATTGGAGACAAACAGAAAACCTGCAAGTTTACCAAATGAACAGAAAGTTTTACAATTGAAAGAATACATTTCCACAGAAATATCTTTCTCCTTGCAGAATTATACTGTAAAAAACTTTGCTTGGCTAAGAAGCCTTGTTGTTGCCCGCCTAACCCTATTCAATGCTAGGAGAGGAGAAGAAGCATCGCGAATGCTATTTTCTGAGTGGGAGGAAGCAGAAAAAGGTACATGGCTGCCGGATGAGGAGCTGGAAAAAATAAAAGATCGTGCCGAGCAATACCTTTTGGGACGTTTCAAACTTGCCTACTTAAAAGGAAAAGGTAAAAAATATGTTCCTGTGTTGATCCCAAATGATTTGATGTCAGCAATCCAGGTGCTCAAGCAGGACAGATCCAAGTTTGGTATTCGTGAAGATAACCCCTTTTTGTTTGCCACAAAAACTGGCTTATCACACTGCTCTGGTTGGCATGCGGTAGCTGAAGTTTGTGCTGAGGCAGGTATCCACATGATCACAGCAACGAAGATGCGACACAGGCTATCATCTATATACGCAAGCCTGGATATGTCTCCTGAGAACAGGAAGATATTTCTTCAGCACATGGGGCACGAGGAACAAATCAACAGAGAGAACTATCAATGCCCTCTTGGAATTAGAACAGCTTGCATCATGGGAAAAATGCTGAGTTCTGTTGATGAAGGTAAAGTTTAACTTACTTGATATATTCTATACCAGTATAATATATCGAAATTAGTATTATTATTAGTTAACTCAGTGATTGTAGTTATTTAAGGATTCAGCTAAAAAGGCTACATGAAGTCAGAAGTAATAATTAATATAAAGCATGTAATTGTATGCACAAATGAATACCACACATACTGTATGTATTTTCATTTCTTGTTCTTCATTAAATAATTTGTGTATTTGTATACATTTTTGAAATTTTAATTAAAAGGGTCAGTGTCGGAGTTACATGTACACAATCCTAAAGGTCCAAGTACAGCACCTAAATCACATGTGTCTGAAGAAGATTTGATGTCCAAGCCCTGCAAGACTGGAAGTGCAAATGAATTGGATGTTACGCCACAAGGTGATCAATCTTTTTTTATTTGTGTGTGTGTGTGTGTGTGTGTGTGGGGGGGGGGGGGGGGGTAATAATAGAAGTGATATTATTTAAATGATAAAAACTTTTCTCAATAACTTTCTTTTTTTATTTTTTTATTTAAGATGACATTGGTACATTGATTTGCATAGTTTAATAATTCAAACCCATCCATAATGTTTTCTCTTTTCATTAGGTTTTATGTATGTCTGTCCTTAGTTTTTACAAAGTTTTGATATTGTTATTACAGAGTGTTCCTTTGAGATTGAAGACGATGATGGAGCTAAAGTTCTTGCAAGCCCAGTTGCAGCCAAGAAGACTAAAAGCAGCTCAGGTGACATATCTTTGTTGAAGGGTCTGTCTATCCACAATTTGACAAATTAGCAATTTTATTATTAAACTAGGCTTTTTAAACAAGGTCAAATGTAACAACTGTCTTAGTTTTTTTTGTTTTTTTTTTGCATTCTTGATGTCATTTTGTATTTAATATAAATCTAGTATTTTGATGCATGACATATAACTAAACCAAGCTGTATGCCTTACATGTGTAATAACTGAAGAGCAGCTGTGTTTTATTAGTTAACTATTCTTCATGTAATCTTTCATAATCAAATAATTTTGAGAACTTTTTCTAAGTTTACATTGAACCATTTAAGATGGTGTACAAATTACATGTACTTGTAATTACATAAAAGTAACATAAGCCTATACATACTCTATTTGGCCAATTTTTTTTTTAACAAGTTAGCTTTGATTTCATTAAATGTATATATATCTAACTCTAAATCACTGATTAAATGTACCTGTAGATAGGTGCATAACATTACCATGTACATGTACATGATATTTAGTGTATTCAGTGTCTGTCTAAATAGTCAAATGCAATACTTTGCAGAACCTTGAAATGGTAAACTTTAAAATTGACCTCTTAATAACAATTTTTCCCAGTTAAATGGTCTAAAGAAGATACCGAATCGATCAAAGTCTGTTTCCAGAAGTACATCTTTTACAGAAAAGACAATACTGGTAACCTACCTAGTAAGTATGTTTTAAGGTCACCTTTATTTTTAAGTGACAATTGCCATTTTTTACTGCTTGTCACCAATTGTGTATTGCTATTAAAATATTTTAAACTTCTTGAAAATGTCAATGTCAGTTGCTTTCTATTTTAGTACAAAACATTTATGTGTTAAGAACACACCTTGTTAAATTGTGTGCAAACATAGCATGGTGAAAAATATGTGCAAGTGAATATTTATAGTTTGTCCCAAGTTATTGATTCCATCACTTTTTGATTATTTTTAATAAAAATATGCATATCTGTGAAAGAAATAGTTGAAATAGATAAAAGGGAAAATATCCAAGATATCTTTATTGACACATTATCATTTTTGACTCATAAAAGTCCACAGGAATGGAACAAATTTCTCATGGAGATTTATAATGTGAATAGTTTACATCTTTTCACCACTTGGACCCACTTGGAATACCTCATTCAATCCAGGTTATTTCATGGCCGATGCAATGCAAAATCCCCATTGGCTTTCTATTTTGGGTTGTGTATTGAAGCCTAAAGGGGTAGAGGGGGCATTTCAAAACAGATAATCTGGACATTTTTCATATTAGTGAATGAATGTAATTTGAGCATGAATGTATTTATGATAATCAAAATATCAAGCAAGAAGTAGTGGAAGCAAAAACTCAGGACAGAGTATGGTATGACTTGTATCTATACATAGGTATTATCCTTTTTACATGAATATGTGACAATATAATAATTCTGATTGTTCATATTATTTTAAAAATCTTTTCAAGGTAAAAGAGAAATCCAGGAGTTTTTGGAAAAGCATGAAATGTATTCATTGGAAGGGCTTGATGAGAGGACCAAATTATTGAAGATTAGATCAAAAATCTTCAACGAGAGAAAAACAACAAGACTTAGGACATTTAAAAAATTAAATGAAATGAAATCGATGAAAAAGCAAAAATGAATCGCATCATTTTACATGTAATGTAACAACAAGACTTAGGGCATTTATGATAATATATTTTTCTTATAAGGCAAGAAAGTGGCCCTAAACTTGATATATATTGCAGACTGCATCCTAATGTCTTTATGTTTGAAAAAAAATTAATAATTTTTTAGCTGCATAATCATGTTCCTCCTTAAATATTTTTTCTATGCCATGCACTTTTGCTCCCAGATTAACTTTTAAACTTTGTCAATTTCTTCCATGTGTACTTGTTATCAATGTTATTCATTAACATTTGTTAATGAATGGTTCATTCAGTACATGATTTTTGATCACTTTTTTTGATTGTAATATATGAATTATGAAGAATAAGTGAATCAATTTTAAGAACTTTATTTTCTTGAAATGTATGAAATTTGAAAAATGAAGGTTGAGAATAGATTATGAATATTTTGATTTCTTAAATTTTCAGATCCTTACACACATGATTTTGTTGCACAGAAAAAAAATGAAACTGTTGTAATTGAACTGTAAGTTCACCAAAATAATGGACATGTTATGTATACTGAATTTTGAATGCAAATGATTGCTCTATTAATAAATTTGAAAAGATTAATTGTTTAAACTTTCAAAATTGAACTAATGTTTACATCCTGGTCCATAAATTATGAATGAAATCTGTTTGAAATTATTTTCAATGATTAGTAAAGTTTGTTCATGACCTTGAAAGATTATTTTGATTTATTTATGTGAAATTCTAAAATACATTAGGATACATGTAGAATGGATGGAATTGAGAAGATAATCTTCAGTGGGTGATGTTTCTTCTAATTTCTAAATATTTAGAGTAGTAAAACCTTGCACCCTTATATAAGAATGAAGGTTTTTTTAAAGGTGCAGGCACGAGCATCACAGGTTAGGGTATCTCCACACAGTGAAAAGTACTTGCAAATCACGAAAGTTGTGGTAAAAAAAAGACTAATTAAGTAATATGTATAAAAATGTATGATCGGTTTCCCATAGCCACATAAGACGGTAGCAAAATATTAGAGGGACAATATACTGTAGTATATTTTTAAGGGATAGTAGTATTGAAAAATTAAAACAGATGTGAGATTATTGCCATTCCACAGACCTCTAAATGACCATCTATAAATATTAAAAGTCCACACCATCAAATATGTGAGATATTAACATAGCTTACATACACAGTGACCTTGCATTATATCTTAATTCTATGTTGCGTGGCGATAAAAAATGATGGAGCACTTGCAAATCATGAAAATTATGGTAAAAAAAGAATGGTCTACTTAAGCCATAAAAATATATATGAAAATATATGCAGTCTCCTTAAGCCTTATGAAAGAGTAACAAAATATTAAGGAGACCACTTTTCCTGTATATTTTTAAGGACAAGATATAATGAAAAATTAAAAAACATGTGAAGTTATTGGAATCTTTAAGACCTCTAAATGACTATTTGCAACAAAAAATAAGCAAATATAAAAATTTTGTATATTGTCTCCCTAAACTACATTCTAGGGTATGGTCTCCTCAATGCCTAAATCAGATTTATATATATATATATATATATATATATATATATAATTTGTTTTTGAGGGGGAGGTGTTTAAAACTAGTAGCCATAATGTGATGATAATAAATCAAACTATTATGTGTTTACTACATAGTATGTAGTTAAAATTGCTTTATCAATGAAATTAAGATTAGGGAACATTAGGGAATAGGAATATGTGTGCTGAATTTCTTTTTCTTTTAATATCTTATTTTTTAACAGAGAGATTGAAATTTTATTAACTTGATTGCATAGTTATATACACCCAGGCATTTATATTATGGTAATGTCTTTCTCCTTTATGACTTTTGTTTTAAGAGATGTCTCAAAATTATTACATTATTTAAATCCATGCATAATAATTTCTTTTGTAACATATATAAGTGTGTATAATGCTATATACTAACTACAATGTAGTAGTTCATCTGGTAAGTATGTGTGTGCATTCTCATGTACAAATATCTTAAAGTTTCTGATACTATAGTAATGTTTAAATGTGTTTTGATACACATGGATTTATAGTTGGATGTGAAATACATGTATTACAAGAATACAGACCTGTTGAAGACATTTTATCCGTACTTTAAAAGAAGGGTGTTATTATTTTATTATAATTAATATGGAAGTTATGTGTATCTGAAAGGCATAATATTGAAGGTTTTGTTGGGAAAAAAAGATTTACATGTATTTCTGGATAGTTAATTCAACACATGATTCATTACACATATGCTACATGAAGTCACAACCACCAAGTGCTGTGAATAAATAATGAAGGTGCTGTATCTTTATCAAGTATACATGTAGCTATATACAGTACGTGTACATTTATATGGGTTGGTAATTTTTTGAGTTGAAATCCGCAATAACTACGCACTCCAGTTAAAAAAAAAAGATTTTACATTTAATTTGTTTTCACAGAGTTTTTGTAAAATACATGCACTTGCACTGTGTTGATGAACATTCCCATTTATAAAGTTTACAATGTACTACATGTAAATACGTATATTAAAAGTGATAGCAGTGCGATGACCTATGGATACTCAACTGAAAGTAATACCATTAAGAGATACCGAGACCTAGCTATTGCTACCTATAAGTGCTATAAGAGAGTAACATTTGATGATTACTGCTGTATCATTTGGACAACTTTACAAATTTTAAGAATACAAAATGATTTAAATTTTTGTTCTTGAGTGTTTACAACTGCATGTATCATGATAGCATTAAATTTTGTAATATTTTGTTTTTGTCTGCTTATTACCGGTATATGAATCTTTTGTTGTGAAAACAAACTTAGAAATTGATATCTGTTGTTTGGATTGGTTTTATGCCATTTGTATTAAAAGTGCATTCATTTGATATTGTGTTAAGGCTGTACAAAATTAATTCCATATTTTAAAATTACTTTGAAAATATAAAACCATTTGAAACGAACAAACAAAATTTTCAAACAAGTTATTTTAATTATTAACATGTCATTAAATATAAATACTATGTATATTTGGGTTACTTGTATGCTAGTTATATATTGACTTTTTCTGTGCATTATAATTACAGTCTCTCTCTTTAAGTTAATGTATTACAACCTAATCAGAAAAGTATGTATAATATTTTTTTTTTTTTCAAATGGACAATTTCTTCTCAACTTGCATTCACATGTGAGGTTAAGCATAAAATTAACTTTGAACAGCCTTATCAAAAATACATGCAGGTGATTCATGTTTTGGTATTCCTCTTTAAAGGAGAAACAACCTTGGTTTTGTCTGTAATTACATGTATGAATAATTATGCAATTACACTGTGAAGTTGTATTCTGTTTCTATAGTGATCAATGCATAATAATAAATACATGTACATTGTAAATGCATCACCTTTACATTTGATTGTAGTTGAGTAACTTTTAAGCTTGCCCCATTAACCTATACCCCATTAACCTATATCTTTTCATGACAGAGAAGATATCAATCTAATCAGCTGCACAAATTGGTTGTTGAATAAATGATTTTTAAAATACATAAAAGAAGTTGAAACTTGAAAGACTACCCGATCTCGGTCTGTATATATATACATGGTTTAGCCAAACTCCATTATATGTTGCACAAACTAGTAGGGTCTTACAAGTGACAAGGATAAGAGGACTCCTGATCAGCAATCTTTTATGAAGCCTCATGCAGATGCAATACTATGCATACATAGCTAGTGCATCGCAAATCCTTTTATTCTGCAAACATTAGCAAAAACTCCAATACACGTCTTTGTGCATGCATTAATTAGTGGACATGTAACGCACTTACCAGCATCTCGTGTAAATGTACGACCCCCACTCATGAATCAACTTAAGGGATTGTTGAGACATTAATATGGATGAAAATACAACACAGCTTATATGAATTCTTCAGGGAAAATGTGTCATTACCATAGTGTGGTTAATTAGCTGAGGCAATAATAATCAACTGAGCCATTCTGTAAGACAATTACCTATTTTATTGCTCATTTCAATGGAAGGCAAGTCACTATGGAGTTATGAGTTGAACATTTTATTGACTATCAAATGCCAAAAGGATCGGACACAAGTTCTAAAAACTTAGATAGTCCTCTCCTTGTTGTACAAATAATATATTACAACAAGGAGAGGACTATTCAAATTTCTAGAACTTGTGTTAAGTTATCCAATTCCTACTGAATCATCTGTAAGAAAATTCTTATTGGCAATGTAGCTTTCAAGACACTAAATACATACATACGAGGGTTGTTCGGAAATTATTGAGACAACACAAATATTTCCCTTAGTAATTTATTTACAACGGTACACAAACAAGTCGGTGTTCGGAGTACCCGGCGCAGGCCTAAACTTGGACTTAAAAAATTTAAACATCTACAGTTTAAGTGTTGGTAGACCTACAATTAATGATAAAAGAAACCAAATTGTGTATGTTCATTTTGCTATTTATTGTGACTAACTTTTGTTCAAGTTTCACTAGTGTTCGATTTGAAATACAGAGATTGTTAAAAAATATGTACCGAGCAATAGAAATCTGACAACCACGGTTTATTTAAACAATAAAATGCTTTCTTTGTTGATTCATTCGGGATATGAAGGTGGCGACATTGCAGAAAAATACATACCTTCATAACCCGCATGAATCATCAAAGAAAGCATTTTATTGTTTATATTTTCATTTTTTTTTTATGAAATTAATAAATTGATCGTAAAAAGTAAGACAAATTAAATAATTTATTGTTAATGTACATCAGTACTTTAGATAAAAGAGACAGCCAAATCATCTTCTATAGGGATTTAAGTCTGGCATCAGCCTGATTATTTCATGCAGTCCATGATCTTTCTTTGGTAGAGACCACAAAGGCCTGAATCCTTCTGAAATATACTGACATCTCTGTGCAATCTCACTTGGAATCATGGAAAACTTTTATCACAATGTTAAGAATTTTAAGTGAATTTTCATTGTCTAGCATAGAAATAAATCTTAGTTTGAATGTAGCTGAATATTTAACTAAATATAATTCACTAACTGCTTTCGAAAGGTTTGGTACACGCAAACTATTTAATTGTACTTAAAAAACATAAGACTTAAATTATGTATCTTAAATGATAACCAATGCAATCAGCATGTATCATATATGTAATAAAATCTTAATGTTTCCTGACCTTCTAAAAAGGGAGATATAACTCTCAGTGGGTTTGAATGACTATTGTAAAGGCAAAGTTTTACATGTTACAAACATGAACAAAGATATAAAAAGTATTGAATACATGTATATTTTGATAAAATGTAAACTTTATTCTAAATTTTGATTTATACATGTATTAAGTCCAACACATGCAGAAATTGTTTTATTACCCTAATGTCAAATTTTGTCACCTTTGTTTGAAAAAGAAATACTACTCTGTCAACATATGAATGAAAGAGTGTTTTAAAAGTGTTTTGGATTGATTTGTCGTAATTTTTCATATGAAAAACATGCAATTTTCATGCTAATATCACATAAACTTTATATGAATTTGACACAAATATCTAATCGCATGAAAAACATGCGAAAAATAATTTGCATGAAAATTGTACAATTTTCATGCAAATATCATGTGAACATATTCGCATGATATTCGCATGAGAAATTTTTCGTCTGATTTTCGCATGAATTTCACATGAGAAAGAGACGAACAGTAACACGCATGAAAATCATGCGAGCCACTTTTCCCTGTGTAGGCAATTTTGTTAGCTTACCAGGAATGAACAAATGATGTCATTAACTTCAAAATTCTCATGTTAAGATATCCTGGTTCACTTTCTGGTGAAATTTCAATGAGTTATCCTCTTTCCCAAGGGAGAAAGAGTAAATGTCTCAATAATTTCTTAACAACCTTCGTATATTTGCAGGTCTCTCTGATTGTATCCAAATTGGTGCTACTGGAACACACACACAAAAAGACTACAAGACATTCTTACTTAAAATATTTATAACAGACTTATTTTAACATAGTATATACATGTATACTGATCAAGTCAAATTCTATTCTATATTCTTTAATATTGCAAAAAAAGTGAGTAAAGCTTCATTTGATTTTTTTTTCAAACTTGCACTTAAAGTGTTTCAAAATTTTAAGCTTTACATAGAAAATTTTTGTAAGAAATTTCATTTTTCAAAATACCGTTATAGTTGAACATTTTTTTTGGATAAATGTACCTTTTCTTTTAATTAATCTCAATTAATGGATCCTAACTCTGCAATTACATCAATTGCACTATACATAAATTCATTTGTCAGATACACACATTAACATCTATTAATTTTGTATCAGAAAATTTTTTTGTCATACATATAAATGTATTGGATAAATACAAGTCCAACATCACATTAATCACATTATGCATCTAAAGCCCCATCAATATTCTTCACACATTCACAACTAGTCAGGTACCTCCAGTTGTATATGGAACAGAATGTTGGAAAAAAAACCTGGAAATACATCTTAATTATGTAAAATAAAATACATTCTAATCAAAACATGACAATATAGAAAAGAAATTCTCAAAGCTGGAAAAATACCCACAGATATACATTCAATGACATATTTTTGTCAGAAAATTCAGACTTTTTTTTTAACCTAAAAGAAAATCTTAAATATTCTTACATTATGTCAAGCAATTTGCCACCAATTCTGGTAAATAAAAAAACCTGCAAAGATGTGCACAAATTTAAATGAAAGAGTATAATGCCTGGGTAATTTGCCTTAGGACAGGGGTTATGAAATTGAAAATGGAAAGAGAAACAAAATTCCAACTTCCAAATGATTGGTTTAAACCTTTACCTAATTCAGATACATTTGCAAAAAACACATACTGTAATTATAGCACTAAAATAAGGAAACAAATAACACGGTGATGAGTACATTAATGGAATTAAATATGCTGTTAATATTAGAACTACATGTATCTACTCATACAAAAGTACACTTCTGGTCAATAAAGCGACCTTGGATAATGATTTACCAGTTTCACCTGAACATCAGAGAGAAAAAAAACAAAACAAGTCTTGTTATTAGAAATTACTGTCCATGTTTTATTTTAATAAATAGAAATAAGAATAGGAATCATTTTTCTTTTGTGTGTGTGCGTGTTTCACATTGTAAAAACCTGGAATTTGAACAGTATACTAGTGTTGATAGATAAACAAAACAGAGAGGTCAGTTTTGATAAGAAATACATGAACAGTTGCGAGACCTGCCACAGATTTATTTGCCAATTATTGAAAAACATATTTTATTTCAAAAATAAATGTAAAAGAGTCTTTACCGGTAAATCTTTTCTAATTAAACTGCCCCAAAATGTGAACATCATTATATAATGAACAGAAAGATATTATTAGAAAAAATTATTTTTTTAATTATATATATTCTGGATATATCAATGATATAAAAATTTCGCAAAAATAAAAACCTAGATGGTATAATTTTCTCAAGATTAACAAGATAAATTCATTTTTTAGTAAAGCAAATTGGAATGAGAATAATTAGTGCTATAAATATTGACCCTATAGAAAAAAAGCAGAGAGCATTCCAAATAATTTTCTATAAAACTTAATAAATAGAACATCTTGGCACCAAAGATCTAGCACTTGAGAAGTCAGGTCCTCTTGATGGAACACTTAATTGGGGATATTAGGTCTTGTAAACGAATCACATTCCTTTATGCATCCTATATGTACATACAGCAAAGCGAATCACCATCATTTGAAATTTTACAGATCCTGAATGATCAGTTTAAAAGAAGTGTGCAGGCTCCTTGGATGTTTCGAGGAGGTGGCTTTTTCTTATATTAGTAACACGGGCAGAAAACTTCTTTGTGACTGAGGTTTCCTCTGAAGCTAGACTCGATCGTCAGCTAGAAGCCTCTGCTACTATGATGTACTCGTTTCATCGGCTTTGAGTTCTTTAATTTGTTTTATAAGATATGCTTTCTCATCATTGAATTGTTCATCATCTGATCTTTCAGTGTGAAATTTGGTTAAAAAGTCCACAAGTTTATCCTTATTCCGTAACAGAATGTCGAGAATGGGCTTGGGTTTGTTTGGATTTGCTACAAACACCTGGAAAACATACATGTGATTAACAAACCTGACAATACATTAACATGGTATGGGAATATCTGATATTAACTACCAAAACGTACCCTGCAAATTATTGCAGAATATTTTCA
Organism: Magallana nippona; assembly: GCA_033439105.1. Taxonomy (NCBI): domain Eukaryota; kingdom Metazoa; phylum Mollusca; class Bivalvia; order Ostreida; family Ostreidae; genus Magallana; species Magallana nippona. Next base: position 33,705,766 of record CM065920.1, read on the forward strand.
ATATTTTTATTTCTAAATGGGAGCTTCTGATAAAGCTTGAAATTGTACATAATGTACTCCTCTATAAAAATGAAAGAAAAAGTGAGCAAGCTCACATACCCCACGCTCCCCCATTACTTGACAATGATACACATAATGATTTGGAAATGCATGCATACACAATATAATTTGATAACTTGCAAAAAACTTCCTGCAAATATGCACATTTATTATTTTTTCTTTTAACATCTAAAAAAATTTTAAGTTCAAAAGGGCTGAAATTTCCCCAAAAAAAATGGAATTGGAATTAACTGGAAATATGCACTTCTACATATTGTGTCTTAAATGCCAACAAAGTTTCACTACATTCCATGCAGTGGTTTAAAAGGAGTTGCGCTTACAAACTGTTCATTACTATATTCAACTAAGGGCAAAAGGGTCGAAATTACCAGAAAAATAAGGGAATCGGAATTTTCTGGTAATATGCACATATATACATTTTGTCCTAAATGCTTACAAAGTAGTACTAAATTCCATGCAGCGGTTTAAAAGGAGTTTAGTGAATAAACTGTTCATAATATATTCAACATAGGGCCAAAATTCTAAGTTTAAAAGGGCCAAAATTTTCAGAAAATTATGGAATTAGAATTTTCTGGTAATATGCACATCTACACATTGTGCCCTAAATGCCTACAAAGTTTCACTAAATTCCGTGCAGCGTTTGAAGAGGGGTTGTGCTTACAAAATGTTCATTGCTATATTCAACATAAGGTCGAAATTCTAAGTTCAAAAGGATTGAAATTTCTAGAAAATAACGGAATCGGAATTTCCTGGTAATACACACATCTACGCACTGTGTCCTACAAAGTTTGACGTTATTCCAAGCAGCAGTTTAAGAGGAGTTGTACTTAAAAAACCCAGGACTGCTGTCTTGTAACTAAGTATTTGATAATGGTGTAATATACATAATATAATACAGAGGGTTCCACTTAATCTGATAGCGGTTAATCGAATAATTCGGTTAATCTGATATAATATCAAAACACCGAACCATTTCTTATATATCCCTTTATATTTTTTCCTGATAATCTGATAGGAAAAAATGTCATTTTCGGTTAATCTGATAGGATTGTGACCGTGTAATAATGATTTCCCACTCTCTTACACCTGTATATTCCTTTGTTTATTTGGTTGACACCCCTCTTGTGTACACAGTAACTCTTAACAGGGCATTAGTCACACTTCAACGCACACGGGTGGCTCCCTTCTTCGTAAGATGAAAGCTACCGACATCGATAGTACCGTATGACCGCACACAGGACTGACCTTACCTGTGTACACATTTTATTGTTTGTTTATTTACCAATTGCATGTGTTAATTTCATGCAGGGCTTGCACCATTACGAGTTATTTAAACATGTAATTTCTGAATCAAAAGTATCTGGCTTTGGAACATGTGACATCGAGGAAATTCTGATTACTTTCAATTTTACATCGGGGTAGAAAACTTAATAAATAAAATTCAAATAATTTTTTATCATGCATAATTAATTATTTAAGAGCATTTTATATAACAGAAAGAGAATTAAAATAAATTGTCCAGGTGAAAAGAGGGACAGTTCAGACAATCAGCCATTTCCTCTTACTACTTCCTGTCAAAATGGCGGCCACTTTGAAACCATTGTAATAAAGAGAAACATTTTCTTTTGAGGATTTACAAACAAAATAAGACTAAAATGCTATTTCAATGTATTGCAAGGTAAATTATTTCATTTTAAACTATTGACATACAGATTATATTTTTCCATTGATAAATTATGTCTTGAAACAAGTTATATTTTATTCTATACCAAATCCTACGACCACAAAAACGCTCAATCGGTTATTCTAATAATCGGTTAATCTGATAATTTTTCTCTAACAAATTGACTATCAGATTAAGCGGAACCCTCTGTAGTAGTTTTAGATTCATAAAAAAAATTTCAATTATAGATATGCAAATTTAAGGCAACTGTATTTTGTACCTTAAAAACATGGAAGGCTTCAAATTGTATATTGCGACTCTTTTCTCGTAACATGGTCATCATCAGTTTCAGATTTTCAGGGTTGCTGATGTATCGAGTCATGGTTGTGAAATTATGACGATCTAACAACAGCTCTCCTAGTAACTGAAAATATCACATGAAACTATTATTTCAAAAGAAATGATCAGGTATGAGGATGAATACTGACATGTATACCTGAATCTCTATGCACACATTTTAACCTTAAACCCTAAGCACAGTCCAGAATTCAAAAGATATTCTTTATGTGTAAAAGGATCTCTTTGTTTTCTCTTTGATATTGAATGAACTGTGATACAATTAACGAAAATAAGTAGCGCATTATTAGTGACAATGATATCTGTGCATAAAAAAATAAATAAATCAGCCCTAAACACATACCTTCAGGGCCTGTCGGCGAGTGACATAGTTTTCGGAGTTGAGCAATCTCTGATAGGACGTAAATACTCTCTCATAGTTGTTCTCAAGGAAATCTGCAGACAGCATTTTGTGCTTTACCAGCAGCTCCTATCAAAATTGAAATAGGTAAAAAATACTTTATCTTTTCACTGTTGATGTGCATAATGATTTTCTTTTAATTTAAGTAAAATAATAAGTAGCAGATTGGCCATAATTAAGCTTTAAATTTTAGACACATACCTTAAATGTTGAGAATGCATCTGAGGCTATATCAAATGTAGAAACCTCCACATAATCAAAGAAGCTGTAGAACTCGGGAGAGAATAGCATTATTTTGGCAAGAGCTTCATATCGACAGCATTCCCTCAACATCATTCCACAATTGAGAGCTATCTCCTGATTCTCATACCTACAGTAAAACTTTCATACTCAGATACTTACAACTATTAAATTTAAACCACATATATCAATGTTATATATTCACTACCTTGACCTATATAAGGATATTTTATAATGCTCACTTTATCCCCAATATTATAAACATGTTTTTCATGTGTACATACCCCTTCATAAGATCAAACAAAATCTCTTGTTTGGTAACAATGTATTCAACTGTGGGGGTTCGAGACCCAATTTGTCTTCGCAACAGGTTGTTGAAGATGGCAACCACATCTTTTCTGCCCTATGAATTAAATTCCTTTTGTTAAATTCCATTCATTTTTCAGAGTCTTATCTTTTTGTTTTAAAGTAAAATAATTTAAATCAAAAATCTTTTTTGGTTTTGTAAGAAATATCCACTAAAGATATCCATGCATTTATGATTTTCAAAAAATACCTCAAAGTCTATACGCGGGAGTTGTTGTACAAGGGTCAGCAATATGTGGGTGTTGTATATTTCCTGGGAGAGCTGAGCCACAAGCTCAGATTGTGGTTCCTGGTCACCAGCCCCATATAAAATGGTCTTGATGGCCGATAGATTCTTGGATACGTCTTCTGTAGCCTAAATCAAAGGACATAACCATATCTTAATTAGATACATTAACAAATAAATGATTCTTCATTTTATATTGAAAAATGATTTCATAATGGCAATGAAGTGCTATCATATTTAGATTGAATGGATCATATAACCATGCAATGTCACAGCAACTTACTACTCGACTGTTTATCATTTATTGAGTTTAAAATGTTGGGGATGTTTAAACAATTTATTCCACTGATAACTGCTTTACAACTAGGACACAAATGATTATTTAAAAAATTATTTCATTTTTTTAAATAATACATTGCTGCAAATTAAGCATTTGATGTAACTTTAAGCATTCAAGGGTTTAGGGTAAATGAACTATAGCAATTACATGAAAATGATCAAAAGCCTAATATGAGGGTACATCCAACTATATTTGTTGTCACTCAGGATATCATATAGATTTCAACAGACTAATTTTACTGTACAATAACCAAGCCTGTTTCACACATCTTTATCAAATAAACAATAAAATTTTAACATTCAATTCCTAACAAATTACTTGCATCTGTACTGTTTCTTACACTTTAATTATTAACTTGATATCATTTTATAAATAAGTTAAATATAATATGTTACTTATAAACAATTCAATGAGGAGACAGTAGGACTGGGCAATAATACCGGTATTCCAGTGTATTGCGGTACGTGGACAAAAAATATCGTATCGCGATTTTAACTGATCGGGCTCGGAATTTCGTTACGGGCTTGGGATTCCAAAATTCTGATTGAATTCAATATATGGCTGATGCATTTGTAATCGTTCCAAACATGAAAAGAAAGTCTGTGGTGTTGATAGTGTGACTGCTCAAAGAGCTTCACTAAAGCCTAAATATATTGACATGCTGATATTCTTAATAAAGAATTTGAAGTAGGCCCTGTTGCAGTTGTATTTATGTCTCCCTACAGGTTGACACAGTCAGTCAACATGGTCAAAACATTCATTTCATATAGTAACTGTAAATTCATTAATTGTTGCACATGTTTTATTTTCTTTTCCCACAAGATCATTGGACTGCCTAAAATGTGTTGTACCAAATATACCTTATAATAACTGATTACTTGTGTCTAGTTTTGCTAGATGATAAATCATATAATTTTTCAAGGTTTTTTTTTATTTAAACAGTTTATAAATTAATAACAAAAATGTTTTATTCTTTAATTTTATATAGGCTTATAGTGCAAATGAATTATGTATATAAATCTATCAATTACAGTCTATGAACATTGAAAAAAAATCAAATTTATGTTAAAAAAAATATTGCAATATGTAACAGAGACATATGTTGCCTCTGCTGGGGTTTGAACCCGGGTCCTCTGGCATGCCAGTCCAGCACTCTACCGATCGAGCTAAAGGGTTAACCCACTAGCCAGAGCTAGTAGGAATGTCATATACCTGACTCTACCACATTGTCCCCCTCCAAGGAAAGAGTCGTCCTCGACTCTTCTGGAGTGCCAACACCTATGGGGCGAAGTACTGGAAACAATCTCTCTCACCCGCCAGAGAATACCCAGGTCCCAACGTGGGCGCCAAATGTAACTGAGACACTTTTTGCCTCTGCTGGGGTTTGAACCCGGGTCCTCTGGCATGCCAATCCAGCACTATACCGATCGAGCTAAAGGGTTAACCCACTAGCCAGAGCTAGTAGGAATGTCATATACCTGACTCTACCACACAATACATATCGCAATACATTTTAAAATATCGCAATACATTGCAATACAAAATTTCCCCCCCATACCCAGCCCTAGGAGACAGCACATCTTTTATTGCTTTTTCACCTTGTCAGCCTTCTTTTCTCCAGCCTGGCCTTTCACTACAGCCCCTAGAGCCTCCTTCAGGGATCTCACTAATTCCTGAGGACTCTTCTGGGATTTCCCAAAGAGGGGCATGGCCTGATTTCTACAAGAAGTAGGGTAGAAACTGCTTCGCTGTTACCTGAATCAAAAGAATGTTCAGTTGTAAAATAGAGTCAATATAATGCAAAAAAAAAAACAAAACAAAAAACTGATATACATAGCTTTTGTACTCATTTGCAAATTATTGTAATTGTGTCCACTTTGTAAGTTGCACAACTCAAGAAAAGAGCTTTCTGCCTATGAAACATTTATAACTGTTGATAAATGTAATGAATAAATATGACAAATTGCATTGTACGATCGAACAAGCGTAAACTATCAAATCTGCATTCCTATTCCGGGTTGTAATTTTGTTCAGAGAAAATTTGGATTATTTAAACTTCATATTCATAGAGGACAGATATAACGTGAAAACACATCTAACGTTCCTAGATAAAAACGAAATTAATATAGCATGCGTATTATGGATTTTGTAAAAATCCTTTAATGAATGGAATTTGGAGAATTTATAACCCATCATGAAGAGAGTGCGTGAAAATGAAACGGATTTTATTTCATTTTTCATCTCCTATAGGATTTTTCTTCCCATGATATTTGTTATCATTGTAAATATTTAATATATTTAAAGGAAAAATGTTTTCTTTTGTTCTCCGCGCTTGTAAACGCCCAAAACAGGCACCTACCCGAATGGATGTCAACTCGGCCAGTAACTCGATGAACACAAGAAGTGACGTCAAAAAATACAAGGACTGCGCAGAGACGGAAGTGGATATCAAAGGGCAACAAATGCACGTGTTTTAAAAAACTGTCTGCTCGATTTATCACGTAGTCAGTAGTAGCATTGGAATGTGGTTCGTGGGTTAACTTTAAATGAACAAGACAATGTTGTCAAGTCCTAGAGAAAGCACTGTCGATGTTGTCGTTATTGGTGCAGGGATTTCAGGCCTTGCTGCTGCAAAATGTCTCCTGGATGATGGATTTAAAGTGACAGTTTTGGAGAGATCAGGCGACATTGGTGGACTCTGGACTTACAGAGAAAATGACTACGGCGTTATGCGATTTACTCACATGTAAGTACAGTAATATAATATATTTCATTATTCTTTCTCTCATTAGCTGAAATGTAATAGTTTATATATTGTAATTATATAATGGTTGTGTTTTTTTTTCATCTGTTTAAATATATGTCATACATACAGCTGCACAGATTACATCTATTAAGATTATATTAATCATTTTGACAAAAATTCGCTAAATGGGATATACATACATAGCCCATTAGGATGTATAAGGGGGAGGGGGTATGTAGCCTATATATCATAATCAGTAAATGGACTTCAGCATCCCAGGATAAATGAAGTTGTTTTGACAGTTCAGTATTTCAAAGGAAGATATATCCCTCACAATTCAGAGTTGTGTGGATAAAATTAATGCACCTGATTCTATGTCAGTCAGCTCTTGGATGTTGCATTTTTAAGCTGAATGACTAGATTTTGTTTTTAATGCAGGTAAATTAAAGTGGTAAATTGGTGCATGATGCAAAGTTTTACACATGCCATATTTGATTTAAAAAGGTACTTGCATGGGGGTGCATATGACTGATACATGTATAGTTTTTAATGGAATAATGATTAAAGATTTTATGTTTCATGAGAAGGTTGATCCACAGTTGCAGGGCAAACTATATATGAGTCCTATATTTTAAAACCAAATTTGTATGGATGATATGCATATGGAGATGCAACATACTAGTGAAGCTTCATAAGATGTATATATCATAATTTTGTGACTTATGTTTTCCCACACAAATGAACACATACAATTTAAGTTCAATTAAACAATCTAAGTCTCAACTTTAAGTATATATATTTGATGTAAGGTTCTGTATTTGAGCCTGTACAGACTTGCAGGGATTGTAGAGTACTAAATTGTAATAAAAGGGATGCTGAATATGGCCTACTTTTTTTTTTCAGAAGAATGATGAGGTTATCAATTAAGTTTTGTGGCAGGCATCAATTTATTTGCATATCAAGGGGGATCAGAGATCATACAATCAATGTGGCCTCAAAATAGATGTCAACATTAAGGGTTTTTTATATGAAAAACATTAAACACAAATAAATTAAGAGGTTGAAAAAAAACCCACTATTTTCTTTTCTTAGCTCAGTGTAGAATTCACAAGTGGTCCATTTTTAGATGTCCTCCTCATCAAATATAGCCTCTGATATGATCATGAGAATTAATTACACTAAAGATGTTATGGTTGTTTATTTTCTCAATAGTTTGCAAATTTTTTGATCTTAGCAAACTACTGGATTCTTGTTTATTTGTCTTGATTGCATGATCAAATTGCCTATTATACCTTAATACATATACAAATTTTCACTCCCTTATGATGTGGCTAGACCAACTATAAAAAGTTGTGATCTATAGAATTGTATACTAATGAGTTATGATAATATATGTTTTAGCAATGTATCCAAACACAACTACTGCTTCTCGGACTTTCCATTTCCTGATGATGTTCCTGACTATCCACACAACAAGGACATGGCAAAGTACATCAAGGACTATGCTGCCCACTTTAAATTACAGGAGTACATTCAATTCTTTACCAAAGTGAAGAAATTGGAAAAAACAGGTAAAGATGGAATGGCAAGAAGACTAAAATATCATCCCTTATTATTGCTGTTATATTTTTTTTACTTACCGGGTATTATATTTGACCTACTTTTAATACATATCATTGATTTTTTAAAAATCATTTTTCTAGCTCTCCATTTAGTGGTGCTGCACATTATCTGTCTTGTTATATGTTATAATGTGTGTGTGTGTGTGTGTGTGTGTGTGTGTGTGTGTGTGTGTGTGTGTGTGTGTGTGTGTGTGTGTGTGTGTGTGTGTGTGTGTGTAAATATATATATATATATATATATATTTATAATTACAAATCTGTTGATTTAAACATAGAATCTTCGGAGAAGGGCACTTTATGGAAGGTGCATTGTCAGAGAGTGGAAGATGATGGAAAAACTGTCAAGTCTCCAGAGGAGGAGGAGATAATCACAGCACGATATGTGGCCATTGCAACTGGACATCATGCTAGTCCAGTGGATCCAAAGTTTAGGGGCGAAGAGACTTTTAAAGGTATCAAGTGTACCAGTAGATATACATGTTTATATATACCGATATGTGTGTATATGAATCATGGTACTTTTAATTACCAAATTTATTGGTTTAAAACAAGCAATATTTATTATTCATGACATGTAAAATTCCTGTCAAACCTAATTGTTTTGTTAACACTCAGATAAAAGCAATTTTATAAATTAATTTGTCACTGTTGCAAAATCACTAAAGAGTGAAACAAAAAGTTTTTATTACATCTTGAAGGAGACATTATTCACAGTGTGAAATACAAGGATGTAATCTATAATGGAATGGAGGGTAAGAGAGTCCTAATCATTGGAATCGGGAACAGTGCAGTGGATGTAGCTGTTAACTGTGCTAGCCAGGGAAGGTGAGGTTATTTACATGAAAGTTTGATCCTAACCTGAACCGGTGAAATATAATGACACATACATTCATGAAGAATTAAGCTAGATTATCTGGTCAAATACAAACTTTTCTTCACTACTCACTTTTAAGATCTTGCCACAGTAAAATCCACTTTCATTTTGGTTGATAATTTAAATTCCATTCCACATCATATGTAGATGAATTTGTATATAATTCTTCCTTGTTCAGAAGTAAAATCAATATTTTAGCTGTACTGCATGGCCTGGATCCTTAGCCTCCATAATCTTGGACAGTTTTGAAAAATTTATTAAATTTTATATTTTATCCATTGCTATTTGTAAAACTGAAATTTCTTCCACCACTAAAATACTCTTAAGTAAAAGGTACAAAACTCAACACATTTTGATTTCTAATCACTAAGCTAGTGTGTGTCAGCTTTTGTCTTTAGTAAGAGTTGCTCCCCTTGAAGCACAATGTTATTCCACAGTTGAAAGGAGTTTTTCAAACTCAGTTGCCGTAAACAATCAATCTCTTTTATTTATTATTCTTCCTTATCCTTGTTTATCAATTTGGTTGAAGTTGTAATACATGTGAAATGCAAAAATGATTGGAATAAACAAATTAATAGATTTAAGAATTGAAAACTGAGAAAAGTATGTTACATTGGATTGTTCTCTGTTTAATGTACTCCTCTTATTAGCAAATTTTGTGTTATATTCTATGTATTAGCTATAGTAAATTTACAAATAGTGATTAGTTGATTTGTTTACAGGTGTGAATCAGTCTGTATTAGTACAAGATCTGGAGCCTGGGTTGTTCCAAATTATCTCTTTGGACTTCCCACTGATTTGTATGCATGTAGAGCCTTCTTCTTGATCCCTTGGAAAGTTGGATCAGCAATATTTGAGAATATTGTGAAGCTTATTTCTGGACACCCAAAAAAGTAAACTTAATTAGAGAGAATGGAGGCATCTGGTGCATTAATTTTCATATTTTTATTTTTTACTGATATCATCAAGCAAAGTATTAAGTTGTACTGATATAACAAATTATGTTTAAAGAGAATCCAAATTTTTCATTCCTGGCACTTTGCTATAAGCCTGTTTTACTGTAGTTTATGTAGCAATGAATGAAGCAGTCACCATTGAATTGTAGGTGGAATCTGAACCCCAAGATGAGGCTCCTTCAAACTCAGCCCACAGTTAGTCCCTGTTTAATCCATCACATCCAGAGGCACGACATCAGAGTGGTACCCAACGTTCAGGTACCTGCACTTACCTTCATAGAAATACATGCAGTTCTTAGTTCATTAAATACTTTCATCATAATTTGGTGATACTTGAATTAAAAAAGGCTGCTGAATAATACTGTTAAAATGAATATAAATAATTCATCATATGTACTGGGCAATGGGTATTCAATTTAAAAATTTTGGCCTAAAATAAGTTATTGGATATAATATATAACCAAAATAATAAATGCCAAACTCTGCACATGTTTTATAACCAAAATATTATTTTGCATTGCAATGATAAGGATTTGGAAACAAAAGTTGCATTAATGTACGTGTCTTGCTGATTCTTGTATGTTGTCTTATTTTATTCCCACTTCAGGAAATAAGGACACGGAGCACTGTGAAGTATGGATAGTTTTCATTGTGATAACACTGCCTCCTTATAATTTTTTAACAGCATGTGTGTTAGTGGGGAAATCATGTGTAGTTTATCACTTTTTTTTTATTTATTACCTTATGGCTGTTGTGTATTGAGATTGTTTTATCTATTCAGTTGATACACTATGTATATATACCTGCCATGTATATCTCACTTCATATCTACTGGTATATATATTATGTGAGATTGTTCTTGATTTTTTATTTGCATGATTTTAAACACATACATAGTTTTATTGGAGATAGCTTTTTAATTTCACCTTTAATCTTCAGCTATCAGACCTATCAGTGCAAGTACATGTAGAAAATATTTATATTGTGTGCTTTCATATTTGCCTTAATATCCAACTCATTGAAATGGTGTACTGTACATGCATATTCACGAGGCTTGCTGAGCAACCAGGGTCAATCAAATTTTGTCAATCATAAACCATTTCTTATGAGTTGTACATTGTCTCAAGCATCTTAAAGACCCTAGCTATCATGGTTAAGCAGAATTGAAGAAGAGTATGAATAGAAAAAGCTTCTGTGCATCTGAGTTAGTCTGCTGGTAGACAGAGAGGAGAAGAGAGCTCGTATAGAAGAGGAATACAACCATAGATATATTTACAGTTTATTCTTTCATTTGCGGGACCCCAAATTACTGTGGGTGAACCATTTGAAACATTATACATAGTCCACAGGCACAGGCTCAGAATAGGACTAGGTCTGAAACAGTGGTTTCAGACAAAGTGCTGATCAAGACATAAGGAATAGCGGAAGGAAAATTATATTTCAAACCAGTTAAAAACAATCACCTTTTATGATCCAATTTGATTATTAAATATGATACAATTAATTAGAAACATAGGAAACATTTAAGAAAAATTCTTATCTGTGATCATTAATTAATATCTTTTAAATTAAACGTACATGTATTATAAAAGTAAAAATGTGACATGCATGGTGGACTTGCATATAAAATATGGTGAATACATGTATATATAATTCTAAAATTATTGAACCATACTGGTGAAACATGTACCTAATGTATAATGAAAGAACTGTTGATCAGAAAACAAATAGAATGACTGATGGACAAGCATAAAGCTCAAGGATAGACACTTGTATTAAACCAAGATCAACAGAGTACATATTTAGAATACCAGTGCATGAACTTGTATTGCTTACTGGTATATCTCCAAATGAATTTTCTGTAATGTGCTTTATATTTAATACTCTTTGTGTTTCAGAGCATTGAAGGGTCAAAAGTCACATTTGTGGATGGCCAATCATCCGACTTTGATGCCATTGTGAAGTGTACAGGGTACAAGATTGATCTCCCCTTTTTGAGTGAGGACCTAAAGAGAACTATTTTAGATGAGGATTCAAACTCCATAAGAGTATGTCTTAAAACATATAACTGCTAGCTATTTTTAGGGTGTTCCACATTTTGTATAATTGATTTTTCTTTAGCACATACAAGTATTCAAATGTTTTGTGACAGTCATACTGGTACGAATACTAGTACCAGATAGCTCAGTTGGTAGAGCACCTGACTAGAGATTCAGGGGGCCCCAGTTCGAATCCCACTCTGGTCTGTCATTATTTCTCCCATCCCGTAATATATGGTGCCGAGAAGCACATCACTCAGATTTTAAAATCTCACTTTATTTTTGGACAGATATAAAATAAATGAAACTATGGTAAAAATCTGGCATTTGCGATTTTATATTCTTGCGATTAGATGCAGAACGGTTGAATAGCGGAATTTAGTACTTGCGTAAAATAAGGAATCTACAGTAGCACAGTTGGTAGCTAGAGCACCTGACTAGATATTCAGGGGGCCTGGGTTCGAACCTGGTCTGGTCCATCATAATTACTCCCATATGCCATTACAGTTTATAAGCATGGCATATGCAATGTCCTTGATTTAGCAGTAGTTCATCTTTGCGAAAATAATACATGTATCTAAAAGGATAAACAGCTACATGTGTATGTGATGTAAATCAATGCAAGGGAGGTTGCATTGTACATGAGTATATATATATATATATTGTAAAATCAGACAAATAGGGGGTTAAATTTTGTTTGACAGTATGTGAAATCAATTCATATCTCATATTTTGCAGCTTTACAAGAATGTCTTTAACCCAGAAATTGGTCATTCATTGGCATTCATTGGTTTTGCCCAGCCTGCCTCAGGAGGGCTTCTGTCCATGTCTGAAATTCAGGCCAGGTGGTTCACAGAGCTCGCTAGAGGGCGCTGTAGTCTGCCTACACCACTTACTATGAAAGAGGACATACAGGAAGATGAGGCAAGTGATTAAAAGATTAAATTGCAAGACTAAAAGAAATTATTAATGTTGTATCATAAGTTGGGCATTTCTTTATAAAATATTGTTTAAATTTCAGGAATTGCCTATTTAATGTTTCAATATATTTTTAGTACATGCATTTACTTAAAAGTTAATAATAAAACAAGTATTTGTTTTTTCTGTAGAAAAAAGTGAGGTCCAGGTATTATCATTCCAACAGACATACAATTCAGAAAGACCCTATTCTGTACAATGATGACATAACAGCCATGTTTGGAGCTAAGCCAGAGCTTCTGAAGAACCCAACACTAGCTTGGAGGTAGAGATCATCTTATCATAAAAAAATATTTAAAGATCTGTGGTTAATCATCTTCACAACGTCAAGGCTTTGTGATTACGGAACTCCACACAAACCCTTGACATAAGTCGCTATTTAAAAGTCAGGCTCAGGCCGTCGTATTTCATTGGTTCCAAGTCTCAATTTGGAGCCAATCAGAATGCGGTTCTCATTCATAGCAGAAACGATGTAAACAAATGTGGCTGCGCACATGTTGATTCCAGAAAATAGCAAGTTTTTGACCTTCTTGTCGCATTTGTATGAATAATAAATAACCTAAACAAATATAGCTGATTAATTTTTTTTAAAATTAACATTCGTTCACTGTGTTAGAACAGCTATCTGAAGTTATAAATATGTTGCATACCTTTGGAAAACGATGGAAAGTCACCATACATCAAATGTGCTTAGTTCCAATTAATACGTCCCGATTATCTATTACATGTAAACATGATATCGCGAGCTTTTGATTTTCAGTGAGACAATTAATACTGAATTTTTTGCAAATTTTTCATTCGAGATCTGCCATACATGTGCTCCACCCAAACTACGTTTCAAATGGAGTTATTTCATTGGACATTTTATTTTTAGAATTATTACGTATTGTTAAGCGTGAGCCCGACTTTTAAATAGCGACTTATGTCAAGGGTTTGTGTGGAGTTCCGTAATCACAAAGCCTTGACGTTGTGAAAATGGTGGTTAATTTGAATTTCTTTTTAATGTAAGCAAATTAAAAGCACACATTTACCAGTGCTCCTATTTACCGGTATAATGTAATGGTATGTATGCCTTTTTGATACTGTCAGAGAAATACATAAATATTGATAAAAAAAATTTCCTTACCAAATCAGACTTCTCTTTGGGTCCTGTGGAACCTACCAGTGGAGACTCCAAGGGCCAAATGCCTGGCGTGGTGCTAAAGAGGCAGTGCTTAAAGTCCCGATCACAGGGATGTGGCACTACACGGGTGTGGCTTTGGTGATGCTCGTAGGATTATGGCTGGTGTACATTCTGTCATTTCTGTTTTGACTGATATATTACTGCTAGCCCTCAGATCAATTGAGACACTACGTTGTTAGCAATGATAAAGAACTGTGATAAAACATGTGCAATATACCGGTATCATTACAAATTAATATACAGGAACTGAGTCATTTTACAGATGTTTATTTATCTATTTATTAGAATCTTAATAAATATTTTTCGAGAATTTAACTTCTGTTTTGTTACGTACATGTATATCAGGATCCTACTCTGTTTGAACCCTATAGTGATTACCCTCCTTCTGAGAAACTTACGGTATCTAGAATATTTTTTCTCCTCCTAGGGCAAACTTTACACTTGAGGTAACGGACATGCAGTGACCTTGAACCAAGTGTTTCGGTCCGAGTTTCAGGTTGCAGCAGATCTCAGTTTGAAATCTTGAACTATTTTTTTCTCTCCCCTCATACATGCATTTCATCTATAGAATGCTTGTAGGTAAAAGAAAAATCATAGTTCAAAGCATTTTTCTCTCCACTTTGCCTTATCTGATCAAACGTCACACACAAAGACTGACTTATGTGCCTATGAATAAATTATGCTTCAAAAAATTGAAAGTTTCTAGTTCAGAGGTCAAGATCATAACAGAGTTTTTTGTAAATTCATTTCCCTGAACATGTTTGCCCCCCTTCTTGGCCATATCAGGCCCATAATTCACACTTAAAGTACCTGTGGGACTGTGTGAATAGTGTCAAAAGTACATTGATGTCAATGATCAATTTAAGTAAGTTAGATCTTGGTGTAAAATCCATCTTCACCTTGAACTCTGATTTCAATATCTACATGCACTTTCTACAAGTTTTCATCCAGAATTCATTACCTAGGATATTCTTTACATTTTCTCAGTGTGGATTATTATTTACTGGTAAACACAACAATTTTTTTCAGGTTATTCCTTACCAAAACATAGTTTGCATCCTTTGTACGAACTTGATGAATAAATAAGAAAACAAAATGTTGTATTACAAGCATTTGTATTTTATAACATCTTGATCATTAACAATAAATTCTCTCAGTGAGACCACCATTGAAGCCAATGCCTGAAGCAATGGTATTGCAGGACATACAAACGTACAAATTTTTATTTATCATATGCATAGACAAGTTCAAGTCAATCATGTCATAATTTTCCTATTCACAATTTTTGCACATTATTATTCTATCCTGCACAATTCTCTAAGTACTGACATTATCAAATTTCAAAATGTTTCTCATGTAAAATTCATCATTCACAAAACATGTAATTATACATGTAGTTACTAAATAAGACATATCTTAGTTCAAACACATAGTATTGACATGTACTGTTAAATAATATTTTACAAATCTTGGAAATCAGATAAATTTCTAAATATAATTTTTATTCCATTTTTACTGACATGCAATAAATGTGCATGTATTTCAACATAATTGTACACATCGAAGTAATTTTTTTTATGTAAAAACTGGTGGAAATAGATGAAGAAAACTTCTGATATAATACACCCCCTGAGTCAATATCAGCACTGTAAACATTTTATCACATACACTGATTGTGCCTTAATGTTCTGATAAAGTAACAACCACACACAGTTACAGTTCAGCATCTTATGTCAAGGTTGGTGTAATTCTAGTCATTTTTACAATGCATTTTCACTTTGGATTTCTTCAAAAAGTAACAAATAACATAAAGGAGAAAAAATATGGTAGAATACTGAATACACTTAGTTGGCATTCCAGGTTCTCTCAACAGATTAAGATGTCTTGCGTAAATTTGATATAGACCCTTTAAAGCTAAACCATTAGCAATGTTCCAACTTGGACCACAATTTGCCCACAAATAATATCAGTGTTATTTAAAATGTCATTAGTACAATTTAATTCTTTCTTTAAATCATTAACATATGTTAAGAAAAGCTGGTGTAAACATTTCAACCTGAAATCTTTCACATCACAAATTCCAATACATTAGATATCCCATTAAAAAAAAAAAATGATCCCAATTTTTAAATCTTGAAACTTAAAGTGCCTAGTGTACACCAACAAAATTACTTCATTGCAAAATAGTCCTTGCAGATCTTAACAACATGAGAATTCAACAAGTTGAATGATTCTCTTTCACAAAAACCTCTAAACTTGTAATGCATGATTTTTAAATCTTTCTCACATGTTTAAATCCAAAAATAACAGTAACACACAAAAACAAAACATTCATACGGTATATCACAAACCAGGCCAATCTTGTAGCACACTTAATCACATTTATCAGACATTCACCCATGAACGCACACATTGTGTAAATCAATGACACTGATTTCTAATGAAGTGTGTGAGATCCAACATACCCTCATACATAAATGATGTTATCCTCACTATTTACATTCCCCCAAAAGGCAAACACATTCACAGCACAAGATTTTGGAATTTCAATAAATATTTCTAAGTTGTCAATAAACTCTCCTAAATTATAGGCACCTCGTTAATTAAAGTTGAACTTGAATTTGAATCCTCCGCCTCCGAATGGATTAAAGCCTTCGTGCCAGAAGGGTCCCCCACCTCCATGTTGTTGTTGTTCTGGATCGAGAGGATCTTCTCCGTTGTCAAACTTCTGTCGCTTTTCTACAAAACCATAAAAAATTATGAATCACTTATTCTCCTTTGCTGCATATGTATCTTTGTATTTGGTGATTAGTATAAATGTAAATTTAAAAGCTGTTACAATACCAAAATACGATCATTTATATATCACAATATTCACATATTAAGAATGCATACCAGGGTAGATACAAGTTATATCCCTTGTTTATTTATCTTTTTACAGAGATGAATATAAAATTTGAAGATGCTCTTTGAAAAATGTCATGTTATATGTAACATGAACTAAGTCTGTGAAAGTGAACATAGCCTCTATATTTAAGATCATGAACCGTTCGAGTAATTTATATCAAACTGACCTGGATCTGTTAGGACTTCTTTGGCTGCTGCGATATCTATGAACATCTTCTCTGCTTTGGCCTTATCATCCCCATCATATTTGTCAGGATGCCATTTAGCTGCCAACTTTCTATATGCTTTTAATATTTCTTTCTTTCTTGCAGTTCTATAAGATATTAATGTTAAATAAAACAGAAATTCATGGCTAGTCTTTTTAGTGCGACTTGTTTAACTAAATGTATTTTACATTTTCTTTCCTCTTTTAACATTGGACACCTCTTAAAATGCATATTTTTTTTTCTTATCTAAAAGCCACAAGCCAAAAAGCAATCAAGGTAAGAAGACAATAGAAGTAGGAAAACTAATACATGATTTATAGCATACATGTTTATATGTTAGTAAGTAGTGTTCAGCTTTAATGCATTTGAATTAAGATGATTCTTCCCACCTTTTGACTCCTAATATTTTGTAATAATCCTTCTTCTGGGATTGTTTTAGCAATTTTTGTGCTTTGTTGAGTCCCTCCTGGGCCCTTCGATTTCCTTCATCCATATTTGATGCCTTTTGGAAGTCATTGATGGCTGAAAATAATGTTTTGTGTCAAAATTAATTCCAACAATTACTTTTCCGGTATATATATATTATTATAACAGTAACTTGATCCAAAGGGCTGGATCACGTCGAGTTGCCAGGCGCGGATCATCAGATCAAACGAATCAAGTTTTATCTGATGATCCGCACCTGGCAACGTGATCTGGCTCTTTGGATCAAGTTACTGTTATAATAATAAATTTATTATATACCCTTGTCCATTTATAAGTTTTCATTACAAAACTATCTTTTTAAAATCAATTGTATGACGTTTACTTATATAACAAAGCTATTTTTAGATAAACTCTTTTAAAACGCGCTAAAATACAGATGTTATTTTATGTGTACTACGTCATCAGTTTCAGTGAGTGGTGATACGGAATTGGAAAACCACAGTGTGGTGATCCAGAAAATCGGATCACACTCTTCATAATTTACAGTATCAAGAAAGGAAACTTGATTGGTATATAATTAATATATGTATTACATTCCATAAAAGTAACATTAAAAACATTGATTTTTTCAAAAGTTACAAGTAGTGTCTATTCACTCTCTTTAATATTTGTTTGTTGTTAAGAGTCTCCATTTTACCGATTCTCTACCCCTACCTTCTTCCCATTTTTCACTCGCCAAATAAGCTTCTGCTCTATCCATTAAAGCCTCTACATTATCTGGATTTTTGTTCATCAATCTGTTGCATATCTTTAAAGCTTCTTGTATGTGGCCTCCCTAAAAATAACACCCATAAATTTTAATGAGGATATCACTGGAGAACTGAATCTCCAAAAATCTTATTTATTAGGGTAAACCAAGTGGAAAGATATCAAGTACCTAAGTTGCACAAACTAATTATTGTAGCTTTTTTAATATGTTTTTGCTCTTTGATCAACAGAAAAATACAAACAAAGTTCTTAAACTTGCACATCAAATTCATTGTTACATTAATTAATGAATGTAAACATCATCAATTTAAATTACAGTAAATTCATACCCTAACATTTCCTATTGACTTACAAATACAAAACCAGTATTTATAAAATAAAAAATTATTTTCTATCTGTACTTAACTTTAAACAAATTAGCATTGCTCTACAGTAGACCTTAAATGTACAAGTACTTGACCGGACTCCCTTCCCACCACCTTTCCCCCTTTTCCCCCTTCAAACTATGTTAAAATTTCTATGGAGTGGATTAAATACCTTTGCATTACAGTGGCAGAGGTAGCCCTCTCCTTTTAGCTGGTAGAACTCTTCGCTTGGCTCGGTCTTCATGAACTGCTTGGCTTTGTTCAGACACTCGTCGTACTGACCGTTGACCTTGGCCTCCTGTGCAGCGTTAATTTGTTTGACTAATTTCTTCACCTTTTTATAGTGTGGCTGACACTGCTTGTCATCAGGGTCAAGCTTCAAACATTCTCTGATTTGACTGGAAAACAAGAAATTAATTTCAGAATTATAACCATAATTATCTTTTAACAAAAATCATTTCTTTTATAACTGGTTTATCATTCAATTATATGTAAGCAGATGACACAAGTTATCTAGAGCATTGATGTGGATGACAGAACTCCACATTTAATGGTCGTCAAGGCTTTGATCATGATAAATGTACTTACATTAATGACTCCTCAGCTTCCCCGAGCTTGTAGTAGAGATCGCTCATCTTGTAGTATGCAGGTCTGTTGTCACTGCGAAGCGACGTTGTAGGACGGATGTCACTGATTGCTTTGTAGTATTCCCCCATCTGTATGTAGCATTCAGCTCTAGTCTCATGTAAACTGGGATCCCAGGGGCATCTCTATTGAAATTTAAAACAATTGATAAAAAAATCTGCATGAAAGTTAGTTTTAATCCAATCTTATTATGCTGAAATCATCTGATAAGATCTTTGTTACATTTTGTACAAGGTACTAAAATAATCAAATATCAATTGATCAACCTTCAAATAAAATTTTTAAAGTATTTAAAAGAAAAAATTATGTTAAATTACCTGTTTCACATCTAAAACCTTGCTATTTCAGGAACTGATACTTAGTACTTAAATCCAATACATGTACTGATTAAACTGAATAACCACAATGACAACAATCTGCCACTTGTGACATTATTTTGCAAACATGTCTCAAATTAAAGTTGTACCTCTATGGCCCTTCCTAAAATGTCCACAGCAGTAGGCAGCTGACCATGTTCAAAATACATGTAGGCTTCATTGATGTCTCTTCTCAGGTCAGCAATAGCATTTAGTTGAGATAAAGCTTCATCATTTGGGCCTCTCTCAATCTACATGATGTATGAAAATACACACTTTGTGTTGGAATTTCAAATAAAATTCATATCACTCATGATTACTGTAAGTGAATTAAGAGAATTGACATCTAAAGACTTTTATGTCTAAATAATGAGATTTCAAGAGGCAGCCCATATATCTCTGTCAGGTATAAAATATATTGTCAACTGAAAATTATCTGTGAAAACTTACCACTGATTTAAAATCTTTTTCTGCATCATCTAGTTTTCCTTGTTTTAACAATACATTTGCTCGTTGTATTCTTGCCTATGAAATAATAAAATAACAGTTGTTGAATCTATTAAATATGCTGCTTTTAGCAAATCCATCCAACTTTACCATAAAAACAGTACATTATTATGTTAGCAGAATGCAAGTTATAAAGATAATAAAGTTCAAATTGCATGATGATGATGATGATGATGATGATGATGAAGGCAAAGCGCTAAAAGAACAGGAATGAATGAATAAACTATAATTTTTTCCATAAACTGCTGACACTCCTTAAAACTTACAGCTGTAAAATCTGGTTTTAGTTCTATCACTTTAGTTAGGTCAGGCAGAGCAGATTTTGATTTTCCCATAGCTAGAAAAACAGTTGCTCTTCGAAAGTATGTCAAATAGTTGTTAGGGTCTCCATCTGAATAAAAAATCAAAAACCGTAAACAAGTAAAATTGAAAATGAAAGAGAGAGAGAGAGAGAGAGAGGGAGGGGGTGAAAAATAATCAAATAAAAAATTCATATATACTCTGTCCCAAGATATCCTGGATTCACATTTTGCTTAAATACTCGATATTTATAAATACCTCAGGGATCAAACAATGTTCATTCAAAAGTATGAAAAATTTCCAAGATTTCTCCGTTGAAAAGCCCCCTCTAGCTGATCATGTTTCAATAAAAAATGTAATGTCTACGGGGATTTTGTATTGAAGCAGACCCGGATGATAACATTGAAAAATTGCGCTAGGTATTCCGAGTGACTTCCGATTGGAGAAAAGATGTAAACATTCCGCATTATAAATCTCCATAAGAAATCTGTTTTCATTCCTGTGAACTTTTATGAGGGAAAAATAATAATGTGTCAATGAAGATATCTTGGAAATTTTCCCTTTCATCGATTTCAATTGACTTCTTTCACAGGTATGTGTATTTTTATTCAAAATCGGCTAAATGTTCTGCATAAATATCTTGGGACAAAATATAGTGCATGTGAGCGAGAGATAGATACACAGGAAAATAGAGTGACAAGAAACACAATAAGGCCTAAATATAGAAAATTTCAAACGTATAAGAGAGAGAAGAGAGAGGGGAGAGACTGTCACTTACCAACAGCTGAGTGATAATGCTGCAGGGCTTCTGCCAGCTGCCCAGCAGCCAATAGTTTCTTTCCCATCTCCAAATGTTGTTCCACCTCCATGCTGTTCACAGCATATGATCCTGACCGATTTAATAAAACAAATCAAATAGTAATGTAGATCTATGCAAACGAAATAACAGAGAAAACTCGAGTTGTGATCAGAGGAAATTCAAGACATACCTTTTAAATATACATCCAGTAAAAGAAAGATGAAGAGAGATTTGGTGAATATGACAACTCCTCCTATATTCATATCTGTAATTTTCTCTTCGATCATGTTGGAAAAACTCAAAGAAACATGACAATAATATCGATAGCAAGTCCGTCAACTTTTTTCTCGACTCTTCTTCTCTTGAAAACAAAATAAGGAACTCGTGGTCTTCTATGATTGGCCAGATAAATAACTTCCGGGTCATTCATTTTAAATTTCAAGTAACTCGTTCATAAAATATCCAGGACCAATAAAACTAATACACGTAGCATATTTAATGATGTGTTTCATAGGGAGTAGCTACAGATCAAGCGATTTCTGCCTTCAAAATAGCATATTTTATTATAAAGGACCTAGGTAGGTCATAATAAATGAACAATTGTTATCGGGTTGTCGGATATATATTATAACACTGAGTCCCCGAGTACCTGCAAACACCGTAACCAAAGCAGTATATGAAAAGATTGACGTATGACATCTAGCGAACCATCGCTCATAACGTTTCAGAAACGGTAGATCGATTATGATTTTTCAGAATCTGACACTCACAGATGACAAATTTAAGTCTCAGATAAGATTCAATTCCTTTTTGTACTGTCTATAGTATATAGATTTGGTGGGGTTTTTTTACAATGAAAAAAAAAAAAAAAACTTCTTCATGAAATAAAGAAATGTAAAAATAAATTTTGACAAACTGAATTGCAATTAGAACAATAATTACCCACCAACCACCTAAAATTTAATTATTGAATCATGATAATATTTTCTTTGTAAAATAAAAACCAAACACGGATGGGGGTGGGGGTATTTCACAATAAAATAAAAAAAAAACCCAGACGTTTCCCAACTATAAGAATATATATGTCAATGGCAATTAAAGAAATAACCTTGTTTTATTTATTTATCTTTTTTTTTTTTTGGAAATTGATTAAAATCCGGAAAGATAGACTGTTCCATTCGAACGCCCGCAAAATTTATTCGACAACGATATATTTTCGCAAAATATCTTCCTTAGAAATGAAACCATGTTGAGAATCGATATACATGTACTTATATAACTAAGTGCGTACATTTTATTCATACATTTTCATTGTCCAATGTCAAAATTTTTAATTAACACCTTTCTTAGTTCATTAATTTAAACTCCATATTTATTTGATATAAAAAAAAAACCCCATAGGCCTCTTCTCCCTGATGATTGTAATAAGGAGAAGGGGCCGGAGGGGGTGCCAGATTGCTTATAGCGATTGCAATAAAATCAAACATATCTACATGTAACATGATGATTAAGGTTTTTTAAATCATGTTAAATCTAGGGATGTCAATAGAACTAAAATCACAATAATACAAAATATTTGCATAAATGAGAGGGCATAATATGCTTATATTTTGACAATACAATAAAATGAAGAACAATAAATACAAGTCAAAACACAACAGTACCAGCAAAATCAAGTTTTCCGCAAATTTGCTGTAACTGATAGGAATCCTTTAGAATAAAACTTCAGATTTTTTCGTTAACATCCCAGTTTTCTACGCGTATTGAATTTTATTTCATGGATTTTAATTAAGCAATTCAGCATGTAACTTATTTTCTTTCGATACCGATGAATAATTTTGATGCGCACATTTTGGCGATGGTGAATTATTATCATTAGATATGATTCATTTTCAAACCAAAAGTATTTCTATTTAAGTATATTATTTGTACCTCTTCTTGCGAAAAATTGCAAAGACTCAGACTCAAATTCAGTTAAAGTAAAGTACGTAAAATGAAAATATGCTTTGTCTAGCATAATTAGAAACAATAAACCATTTGATATAGGATATATAATGACACTTCTATAATTTAATTTCTATTACGTGTAAAAACTCACCATTATATTTTAAGATTAATATTTACAGTTTCAAAATAATTTTTAACATTTCAGACCCATTTTGCATGAATCTCTTGAAACTCTAAAGAGATCTTTTACAACCATAGACACACGAGATCACATTCTCAAATTCATCTTCATATTTTGTCCAGAAATTACGATGCCCTGATCAAACGTCATGAGTTGTTACTTTGACACTTATCTTATTTCACAATAATTTATCACAATTTATTATTTTATTAAATTACATTTATTTATCATAATCGCTTTGAATATGTAACGTTAACTATAGGAAACATCCCCGAAAATTATTTGATTTAACACTGACTATTTCTTTACACAAATCACAAACTGAATGCAAGTGTCGGGAAACAACTGCATGTAATTCATAATTTTTGCACAGGTCTGCAAATAAATCTTTGTTTTAGACCCCCCTCCTTTTTTTCATAATTTGTTCAAACTATGCAGACGTAGTCATCTTAGTGAATAAAATCGATGTAAAGAGATACCGATATTAGCCTGAAAAATGGATTCACCACCCCCTACCCAAATCGACACACGCCCCCCCCCCCCCCCCCAACTCGACACACACACCCACATCAGGCGCGGATCCAGAATTTTTTTCCAGGGGGGGTCGAACCTTTTCAGAAAACCAAACCCAATATATAAAATGTTCACCCTTTTATTTTTCAACTCAAGAACGAAACGCCCTAGATGACCACTCCATCACGTACGGAACTTTTTTTTTGGTTGTAAGCGTCATTTAGCTAAAAAGACTTGACTGAAATAATCTTCGTTTCCCTTGCCTGATAAATGATTGTACTATTTCCTTTTGGTCAATCTCTAATGAATGATGAAGATGCATTAGTGCTAGCCCAGTTAATCTGTCCTCTTGCATAGTACTGCGCATATAACTTTTGATGCGTCTTAATCCAGAAAAGGATCTTTCAGCCTCACATGTTGTGATAGGTAACACACATCCAATGTGCAGAAGAATTTTTACGTTCGGAAAAACGTCCCCATCGACAAAGTTGAAAAGAAAGATCAAATTACAGAGCTTTTCTGAGGTTTCTTTCCTCATGTTAACACAATATCTTTTCCAATCTGCAAGTTCCTTCTCCAAGTCCTTTACAGAAAGACAAGGTAGGTCGCTCTCCCAAAATGTAAGTTCTGAGGCAAGTTTGGACAATTCCTCTTGTGAGAGATTTGTCATATTGATAGGCAACAAAGTGCATATTGAATATGCCACCAGATCTTCTTTCTGAAACCTTGAATTTAATTCACTGAGAAGAAAGTCCAGAAATGGAATGGCCACGACAGATCTATAATAATCTTTGGGATTAGTTGTGGAGACATTTTCCCTGTGTTGTTGCTTTGAGCAAACCCTTGGAATTTTAATCACTATATCAAGGTCATCTGCAATTTGTTTGGCGTCTTCAAAGCAAGACTCAAATTCCGTATCTACCGCTGTACGAATTTCTTTGATTCTATCAACGTGTTCCTCGATTAGCTTACTTGCAGTGAAAATGTCAATATCTCTCTTCTGAAGTTTGAGAGTTAAAGGTTTTATTGTGTCTAGGACGTACCTTACAAACAATATATTTAATTCAGGTTGAAAGATATAACAACGTTTTATCGAGCACGTGGTTTGCTATTTATAGTTTGTTTACTAAGGGTGGTTTATGCGTAGTAATACTAGTTAGACCAGTTATTAGGGCATGACTGGTATGCTTTGTGATTTTAAGTTATTCGAGCTCAAGACTTAGCGCTGTTTACACGCTTTGCAATGTCGGACTCTGATAGCGGATTGTTGGGCGGGGACACCGACAAGAGTTCTTCAACTCCAGCCGCCGATATAACGGACACTTTCAACCTATTTAAGTGTTACTTGGATTCTTCGCTAAACTCGTTCAAGAAGGAGCTTTTGGACAGCCAAGAAGGTAGAGATATCGATTTAGAGAAAAAACTTAAAAAAGATATAGCGTCTTCATTAAAGAGTCCGGGCAATAAAATACAGTTTGAATTCAATGAAGAAATCATCGCAGATTTGCAAAAGTTAAAGAAAAAAGTAAAATCTAAGAGTGAGTGTGAAGCATTCGATAGCATCATAACAAAGTTGTCTAAACGAAATAAACTTATCCGTATAGCAGACAATTCTCCAGCAGGGTGGGCCACAGTTCATCAATATGAGCACAACGACATCGCCTCTGATTCGGACGATGACAAAAAACTACGACAGGCAGAAAACAGAGCTTTGCGTGCTATTAAAGAGAAGAAGAGGTTCCAGCCATACAAACCACGCCCTTCCGGCTACAGCGCTCCTCAGCCTGCTACTGGCAGTATTCCTTCCGCTGCTGCTGGAAGTCAACAGCAGCTTTTTCGTGGCTTCGGGAAACGCCGTGAACCATCTTCCTACGACATCTGTTTCCACTGCAAGTCAGTCGGGCACTGGAGGAAACACTGTCCCCTGTTCAGCGCCGCCAATCAGTCAAGCGGTTCGGGATCAGTTAGTAAATGATAAGTATGACGATTTTGATTTCATGGCTTATGAAAGTTTCTGTAATTTGAAAGAAAATGATATCATATCTGAACATCAAATCTATTTGAAAAATTTAGAAAGCTTTAGAGATTCTAAAGGTGTAAAGCATCGGTTAAGAAATGCAGTACAATTTTGGAAGAGTATAAATGCATCTGACTTCATTATCAGTACTATTAGCACTGGCTATGTAATTCCATTTATTATGCCACCAAAAGAAATGTACATGAAAAATAATAAGTCTGCCATACTCAATGCTGAATTTGTTTCTGACACTGTTTCAGAATTGTTACTTTCAAGTTGTATTATACAAGTTCCTTTCATACCTGTTGTGGTAAATCCGCTAAGTGTAGCAATGAACAGTTCTGGTAAGAAGAGGTTAATCCTTGATCTGAGTGTTTTGAACAAGTTTGTAAGAAGAGACAAAGTGAAATTTGAAGACTGGAAAATAGCATTGCAATATTTTCAAAAAGGGTTTCATATGTTTAAATTTGACCTTAAGTCTGGTTATCATCATATAGATATTTGCTCAGCACAACAAACTTTTTTGGGTTTTTCTTGGAATAATTTATTTTATGTCTTTACAGTTTTGCCTTTCGGTCTTTCTTCGGCACCTTACATTTTTACAAAGTGTTTACGACCAATGGTGAGATACTGGAGGCAGTCGGGTGTCAACATTGTGTTGTATTTAGACGATGGCCTGGGATTGGCTGAATCATACGAGAAAGGGGTATCTGATAGCCTTTTCGTTAAAGATTCCTTAGAAAAGGCTGGGTTTTTGGTAAATTTGGAAAAGTCTATTTTTGAACCTTGTCAAATGTTAGAATGGCTAGGAATGATATGGAACACTAACATGTTTTGTTTGTCTATTCCAGAGAGACGTATACATGATTGTAAGAGCACTTTAGCAGATTTGTTTCATAGATTACCAAAAATTACTGCAAGACAATTGGCTCAGTTTACGGGCAAGGTTATTTCTATGGGACCAGTGATCGGTAACATTAGTAGACTTATGACAAGAAAGTGTTATGAAATTATCGAGTCCCGATTTGCATGGGATAGTTTGATTAGATTTGATAGTTCACATGAGTTTTTGCAAGAACTTTCGTTCTGGTCGAAGAATTTGGACATGTATAACTGTCGTTTTATGAAAGATTATTCTAAATCAATTGCTATTTTATGCACAGATGCTAGTTCAGTAGCTGCAGGAGCTGTATGTCAATTATCAGGTACACACAAGTACTTTCACAGTAATTTTTCAGAAGTAGAGAGTGCACAAAGTTCCACCTGGCGAGAACTTAAGGCAATTCAGCTTGCTTTATTTTCGTACAAAGAAAACCTTAGTGGGAAGTCTGTGAAAATATTGACTGACAGTAAAAATTGTGTTTCAATTGTCCAAAGTGGTAGCACGAAAAATGATTTACATGTAATTGCTCTTTCTATTTTTCATTTGTGTTTGCAAAAAAAAAATTTCGTTAGATATTGCATGGATTCCCAGAGAAATGAATGAAACGGCAGATTATTTAAGTAAATTAGTGGATTACGATGATTGGTCTGTATCTGATGAATTTTTTGAATTTATGAATAATATGTGGGGCCCTTATACAGTGGACAGATTTGCAAATTATCTTAATAAGAAATTACCTAGATTTAACTCTTTGTTCTGGAATCCTGGTACTGATGCAGTTGATTGTTTTTCTCAAGATTGGAGTTCAGATAATAATTGGCTAGTGCCACCTATTCATTTAGTCATGAGAAGTTTAAGGCATCTTATGTATTGCAGATCACGAGGTACTTTGATCGTTCCTTATTGGCCATCGGCGCCGTTTTGGTCTATGATTTTTGGACCGGATATGACATATAGAAGTTATGTAACAGATGTTATTCAGTTTAATGATGTAAGAGGTATTTTGTGCAGAGGCACGTCTAAGAACTGTATATTTGGGACTAAAAAATTTCATGGTTCTTTATTGGCTGTTAAACTTTGTTCTGTATGAGCAGATTTGAACATGGTCCTAGTACTGTTGTACTGAGTGACGTGGTTAGATGCTTGAATTGTGCATTTGTATGTATCTGTTGTATATATTTTATGCTATTGCAGAATGACGACTGATGAGATGATATTGTGTAAGACACGGTCCTAAGAGCATTAGGCATTAGTGACATGGTCTTGGAATTTGTTTTTGACATGGTCCCTGTTATGGACAGAGCGACATGGTCAAATTTGAAATAAAATAATGTGAGGGACTAACAAATGTTTCCGTGTTTACATTTTTCAGATGTTTTCCAAACAGGAAGATGGGCCTCAATTCAGACATCGGGGGAAAATTTGGCGGACCTGAAGTTCTTCTGTGAAAAATCCAAATCTGAAAGTACTTTTCGTAAATATCGGTATGCCTTTAATTCATGGATAAAGTGGTGTTATTCGCAAAGTCCTAAAGTGCAACACTTCCCTGCTTCTGATTTCAACGTTTCCATATATTTGATTAATTTATCAAAACAATTTAACTCTGTTGCAAAAGTTAATGAAGCCTTTTATGCCATTTCTTGGGCTCATGAAATTTCAGGAACACAAAATCCTTGTCATTCATCATTAGTCGTTTCAGTTTTGGAGGGAGCTCGCCGCTTAAGTGCTAAACCTGTTAACAAGAAAGAACCAATAACTTCTGAAATTTTACAGCAAATAGTGAATCGTTACGGGACCGGAAGTAGCAGTTTACCAGACATTCGAATTTCATGTATGTGTCTATTAAGTTATGCAGCTTTTTTACGTTTTTCAGAACTGGTCAACTTAAAACGCTCTGACATTACATTTTATGAGGACCATCTTTCTTTGTATATCTCTAAGAGTAAAACAGATAAATATAAGACTGGGAGTAATGTAATAGTTTCTAAAACAAATAATGTTACTTGTCCGTATGGTATGTTACAATTGTATTTGAAAATTGCTGACATTGCTTCGGATTCTGATTGTTTTATTTTCAGGGCGTTATCATTTTGTAAAAAATCTGGTAAATATAAATTAAGAAATTCTGCACCATTGTCTTATAGTAGAGCAAGGGAATTATTACTTAATGCTTTGGAAAGTGTTGGTGTGGATAAGTCCAAATTTGGTCTTCACAGTTTAAGGTCATGCGCTAGTCTTGGAGCACTTACCCATAATCAGTGTTGTTATGATTGAATAAGGTTGTAAATATTTTATGTTCGTTTGAGATAGTTCGAATTAGAACATAACAAATGTTATCAACACAGAGAAGGACGTCAACGAAGCCAAAAGTCCCTGTGCTGTCACTTTAGTTTGTCTATCCCAAGACCAGTCTTCACTGGTACTTTCATCAAGGTTTTGATTGATAATGTGCTGAAGACATTTGATGACGAACTTGTACATAGTGTAAAACACATCAAAGCAGATATGACGTTCAACCCACCTAGTCTTACAGAGTCCTACTAGTTTCTTTTTGGAAAAATCTACTGACCCGTCATTTTCTATAATATTCTCAAAAAACCCTTGTCTTTTGGGGGAACTGTCATAGAAAATAAACACTGAATTAAGGACATCTATCATATTCCTTACAAGAGGTAATTTGCAGGCTGAAGCAACGCTCAGATTCAACACATGACTCCGACAATGTGTAAACAAAGCTAATTGGTTTAGAGACTTCATTCGTCCCTGACACCCCCGTTTTTCCGATGCCATTGCTGCTGCACCATCGTATGCTTGCCCTCGCATGTTCTCAATTGGAATTGCAAGCGAGCGGAGGATTTCAATGAGTTTATCAGCAATTGCTTCCCCTGTAGTTCTGCCTATATTTGAAAAGTCAAGGAATTCCTCCTTAATGGTGGCAGGGTTTTCTCTAGTATCTAGAAATCTGAGACACAAGACTAAAACTTCTTTGTTAGCATATTTGTCTGTTACCTCATCGGCTATGATGGAATAAAAACCCCTCCCTTGTAGACCCTTCAAAATTTTACCTGTGATGTGATTTCCTATGAGTTGGATAACCTCATTTTGAATGGTTTTGCTGGTGTATAAGGCATTCTTTTTTGCTGTTTGTAGATGAGACATGAGCTGCTCATCATGCTTTGCCAACAGCTGTAATATTGCCAGGAAATTACCTTTATTTGAAGAATCACTTGTACTATCATCTCTGTGTCCTCGCAGAGGAATATTTTGTTTCCCACACAGAATGACCGCATCTACTATTTTCTCAAGCAACCTAATGTTGTGCTGATACTGTGTCTGATTTTGCTGATTTAGTTTATACGGAAGAGACGAAGATGGCACTTCGGATGTCATCTTGGTTGTGTGATAAACAGATTTGGCATTCTTGTGGTGTTCTGAATTTTGATGCTTTAAAAGGGCAGATGTTTTTCCAAGGGCTTTTTTATACGCAGTAAAAGGTTGCGTAACAAACGCATTTTGATGTTGGACATCTGATTGAGGGAACATGACACAAAACTTGCATAGACCGCCATTTAACAGTTTGCTAAAGGTCAACCATGGAAACTGATTCATCCAAGAAGATTGAAATGATAAAGTCTTCTTTAGTTCACCTGTATTCGTTGTTTGAGCACGACCTGTTTTTAACTTGGCGATATCGTCTGGCAAGGGCTGATTCTGAATATAACTTATCTTTTCAGCTGAGGACATTGTGTTCAACTTTATTGCACCTGTGACAATTTTACCAAGATCAGAAAAACCTGAATCGTCAATAGATGTTTTATCTTTATCAATTTCATCTTCTGTTGTCTGAATAAATTCATTGTCATCAGATTTTTTATTTGCTTTATCATTTTGTGAGCCCAAGGTGATCTCCGGGGTATCATCTAAGTCAATACAAAGTTTTGACTTTTTAGGAGCAGGCTCCTTCATTTCATTGGTTTGGACATCTGTAGGTAAAACTGAGAAACAAACAACAAAATGATTTGGTGACCAATTGATTGGATTGCTATTTTCAGTGTGTGACCACATGATGTAGATGGGGGAACCTTGACGTACCTTTTCATCTGATAATGGCCTTATTTCTTGATGAAAATAATGTCTGTTTACAGCAACATTTTGTATTGTTGGGTAGATGCTATATATTGGATGATTCAGAGCATTTGCCACTGCGAAGAAATGAATTAAAGAACAATATTCCCCTGATTTGATTGAACTTAGAGTTTCATTCTGAATAGACTTGAGAAAATTCCCCGGAACAAGTGATCTGTCCGATACTGACGTCTCCACAACATATTGCACACTTGGAGGATTAGAACACATCTTGTCGTAAGTTGCCTGTGACGCATATTTTCTCGTATTTTTTACCAGTTCTAATACAGTCATGACTCGAAGTTCAGTATGTCTCCCTTCATAACCAAAAATGGCTTTAGAGAGGGCCCTATAGAAGCAATTGCCATCCCCATACACTTTCAAAGGACAAATATTTTCTGGGCCATCTGCTGGATAAATCGCTTCGGCAATGTTGTCCACATTACCGTCTCTGGGCAATACATCGGACCTCATTTTACTCAGATCATAGGTGTAGTCTTTCTTCAAACTTGTGTATCTCAAAGATACATCGAACTGCAAGGCTTGCCAGCCTTTTGCTGCTGCTTTCAGCAAGGTGGCTTGCAAAAGATCAAAATCCCTTTCACCCATGATATATTTTCATCTATAACTAAACTACAAGCAAGCGTTAAACATGGAAGGAAATGATAATCAAGATTATTTTGAGAGAACTATTATTCAAATAATTGGAATCAGTTACCGAATAACAGAATTCGAGAGACAGCCTGTCACACTGAGTCTGAAGCAGAGCTATAATACAGCCGATGACTTAGTTAATGACGATGCATTAGCATTATGACAAGATTGTGACGTCAATGACTCGTAATAGGACATTAAACAAATCGTACCTTTTTAAATTCGTTTCGAAACCCGAATAACATTTGTGATTTTGATTCTAATCACGCAATAATAAGATTTGATTACAATACAAAAAAAAGTTAATTCAGAAATATCTATAACATAACAGTCGAGTCATTTTTCTTATAAATTGTTTTATTGTATTTTTTTCTTTGAAAATTCCAGGGGGGGGTCCGGACCCCCCCGACCCCCCCTCTAGATCCGCGCATGCACATACTCAAGTTTTGTCAAACTTTGCCAGTAAACACAACAAAAACTTGCGTGATAAATTTAATTAGTTAACTTATTTGGTTCTCCTTTTTCAATGTATGAAAGTGTTGATCATTTGTTTAATATCCATTCAGAGTGTGTATTATTAGATAATTAGTATTGCAATGTTAATTGCTAAATTATAATTAGAGTAGTTAATCCTATTAATTAAAAAAGGCGAAACCAATCTGTGTTTACAGTGATTATGTTAATTGGTTATATTCGATATGAATTACATACGAAAACGAATGTGTTCAAACACGACTTAATTTGCGCATTGTTATGGCGGTTGGAGAAAAATTCCAGGTGAAAAAGTCCGAGAGGATGAAAAGAATGATATAGAATGATTGACACGACATTTTGAATTATGGAATAATGATCATCAGATAGTGAACTTTGCATTTTATTCAGGGTAAGTGAAAATAATTTTGAAATGCATCTAATCCACGAAAGATGCTTTTATCAGTTTTTACCTGCATGTATCGATTGTTTACCTGCGTTTGTATGGAAACAACAGATAACGCAGTTTGTCAGAATCTTCTGTCGAACAGCTTCAATGAATTGTTGGTATTTATTAATTTTCTGTTGTAAAAACAACATACTTACAGAAAAAAGTAAATTTATAAACAATTGTCGAAGTTTAAATTCGTGCTTGGACATGTCCAGGCAATGCATATTTGCTGGATAGCTGGTTTTACTGGTAAACATTATGTCAATTATTTATGTCTTTGTTTTGTATTTTGGAATTTTACTGAGGTTGAGGTTTTTGAGATATTTTTGCAAACTGTTCAATCTGTGTTTTTATACATTACAGTGCACATGCATTCACACATCTTTGTATTTGTTATTGTTTTGTTAGCACCTTTTTATTGTGTGTTTATTTCAATAATTGACAGATGGCTACACAATTTATGTCACAGTACAATGGGCATGGGGCAGCAGGCCCACAACTTGGAATAAACATAGGTCACCAATCTGCTTATGCCAGTAAAAACTCAAATGGAAGAAGTTTTGCATTCAGAAAGCGATATGAAAGAATTGATTGGAGGAGAATTGCTTCAGTGGATGTTGACCAAGTGGCAAGGACATTGGACTTTAAAGCTCTTCAGGAAAACATCATGAACCTAACATTTTGCAACATTGAGGCTGAACTGGTATTTAATCTATGTATCTGCGTGTACAGTACCAGAAATTGATAAAATGTATAAATTCAGTAAAAGGAGATAGAGTTTTTCATTCCCTTTATATCATAGTTTTTGAACAATTATTTTTATTTCCAATGACGCAATATGTTCAATAGAGGAGTTG
Source organism: Magallana nippona (assembly GCA_033439105.1). Lineage (NCBI taxonomy): Eukaryota > Metazoa > Mollusca > Bivalvia > Ostreida > Ostreidae > Magallana > Magallana nippona. The sequence goes on from CM065920.1 coordinate 33,739,194, forward strand.
GCATAAATATACTTTAATTCACTTCTCTCATTTATTTACCCTCCCATAGAGTCAGTATTCGATGTCATGAAATGATGCTATTTTATGCATTACAATCTAATTGAGACAAAACTGACCCTTTTTGAAAAAAAAAATTAATATGAAAAATATAGTGTATATATCTTTGAACAAGGGAATATTTTCATTCACTAAAAATGTCTTGGATATTGATACATATCTGATAAAAATGAAATGTTGAACATAAGCAGTTTTATGCTAAGAAGTATCAATGGTCAGAAGATGTTAATTGTAGGGGACCATTGTTGACCCTTATCAATATAGTTTTTGAATAATTATTTTAGTTTTTGTTTTTAGAATTTGATATCGTATCCATTCAATTTAGGATGTGAGAATGGTGGATCCAAATTTCATCAAACTCTTCAAACTGGCCCAACTGACAATTGAATATTTATTGGTATGTATATCATAAACTGTGTTTAAAAACCAAATGGAAATAATTGATTATTATCAATGAAATGACAGTATAATTATTTATTGCTCAACAATGATATTTGATGATTAATTTTCAAAGTCTGCTCTCCCTAAAACAAACCTATAAAACCTACTGTATTGTACTACTCAACTTTTTTTTTATGTTTATTACTACAAAGGTACTTGTGATCCTTGCCTGTTTTTTTCTTCATTTGTATATACTTATGTTGAACCTCATATACCAGTGAACTTGATCTTGAGTGAATAAATAATTGAATTGAATTGTTAAGAAAATCTGCATTCATTAGACTCTGGTGTTGCATCTGGAGTAAACGTGTATCTCTAACCACTATTATTATCATTACACAGCACTCTCAGGAATACCTCACAGGAGTCGTCTCCAGCATGGAAGAGAAAATCAAAAAGGAGGAAGAGGTAAACTGCACATCATACATGATAAAAAGTTTTGTTGTTAATACCTTCATCAACAAACTTTTCCAACAGCCAGAACTTTTTCATAGTTGTCTGTAAGGCAATTAAAGCTTTTACTGTGTTCATTTTGATACCCGGTATCCTTTATTGACCATTTTCAGTGATAAACAAACAATAAAAAAAAAATATTTTTGTCTTTGGATTGAATCATTGATAGAAAAATTAGATGAAAATCTGCGACAGTGTTAATATTAAGTACAATCATGATAACTGTTTAAACTTGAAAAAAAAAAATGAAATATTTCCAGCAAATCTCAATTGATTGAGATTTAGAAAATGACAACCATTTTCCATATGTTTTGTTGTTCAGGATCATGCTGAAACAAAAGCCCAGTTGGAAAAAGTTAAGAAGGACCTGGCAGAAACCAAGAAAGAGAGTCACAAAAGAAAGAAGTTACTGATGGCTCAACAACAGCTCATTCATGCTGGCTCAGGCAGTTACAATAAGGTACAGCGGGAGCAACTTTGAAACAAAAAATCACATATTGTTTTCGTACAGCCGATTTTTGTACTTCAAATGAATATCATCGTACCATGTACCAGGCACACGTGTATATGTCCATGTATTGGTTGATATTTCAGTGTCCATTCTGTCCTAAAGCTTTCCTCAATTCATCGTTTCTCCAATCGCACATTAACCGCCGCCATAATGATTTCTCGGGCAAGGCAGCATCGGTCGCCATGGGAGCGGAGCAGAGCACTGGTCAAATTCCTCAGGTTGTCAGGGAAACTAAAGAAATTTTCCAACAGTTTCAAGTTCAACAGGAACATGCTCAGACAGTAAGTGACTCAGGGTTTATCTAAATGAACCGTGCAACATTACACAAAGTAACTGAATTAAGAAAAAATTGATGTAATATATTACACTTTCACATATCCATATCAAGTTTATGACAGAGCATTATTTTTCTTACAGTTTCATGAAGGTACAACTCCCAAATCGCAAGATACCACAGCAAAGATGGAAGTTATCAAAGTTCAAGAGGAAGACAAGGTATTCAAACCCAAGCAATAAAAAAAACCAAAAACTTAAAAGCCAAAGAAAATGATTGTTTATTTTACAGTGTATAAAGAAATATTTTCAAAATATTAAACATTTGTATCTGTGCATTAAATCCCACCTATCCATTTCTTAATTAGGTCACATCAGTTCCACAGTTAGTAAATAATGTACCATGCATAAAAAAAAGAATAGAATTTTTTTGCAATCAATTATCGTTTGTTTTTGTTTTTTTACAAAGATATGTTCTTTCTTTGTCTTTTAGAAGGAAATTGAGAAAATTAAGGAAATGTTCATGAGAGAATTGAAAGACATGAATGAAAAGTACCAGTCATCTGAACGTGCTATGATTGAAATGGAGCAACGCCTCGGCAAGAAGTCAAACCTGGGTGACCTTCAGGACGATGTCGACAATGAGCGGGAGTTACTACGGCAACAGAAGGAGGAAGTGGCCATGTTGAAGGAGCAGTTGGAGAGGCAGCTAAGAAATGCCAGCCTGGAGTCGTCCACCCGCACAAGCGAGATGGACAGGAGATCAAGGCGAGAGGAGAGAAGCAGGGTAAGTCTTAACAGATCTGTAATTAACTGTCCATAAAATCAGACTTTTATCATATTTTTTTTATTAAATTACATTTTAACAAGATATTCATTTAGGAAAATCATATCATCAATCAAGACTAAGACTTACAGTAATACTAACCCACCCACAAAGTCCATACAATGTCATTGAGTTGCTGTTTTTGTGTGTTTTATAAAAAGCTAGCACAAGTTGATTTTCTGTCATGAACATGCATGCATCAACAAAAAATTTCAGACACAGAGATTCCTTCATTATTTCAAAAACTTTCAGATGCCAAGTTCAACATTCCCTGTCCAAATTTCAGTCCTCTCCTCAACTTAATCAAATTGTAATAATCCAATTGAAACTGAAATAATATTATCACTTTCTTCACAATTTACATTGAAAACAGCTTGTGTGAATCATGTTGAAGTGTCATCATTGTTTGTTTTGCCTGTCTAACTTCATGCTAAATTGCTAATCCTCACAGCGTAAACCTCCGCCCCGTATACATGAAGTACAAATTGAGAAACCTGTAGAAGATGAAATCGAGGAAATGTTGGAAGATGCTGTAAGTATTTCTGTCAGTGACCACTGACCAGAGGGTCGTGGGTCACAGTTACAATGTATTGCATGAAGAAGAAAACTGATATTTATATTTTCATGTATCATTAATGTGTTTCTTAATTTTTAATCTTGCTGCTAGAAATTGCTTACATTTGCAGTGTAAATCATATAGGGTGTGAATAACCTCACTGAAATCAAATTATTTATGCAACTGTAAAACTTTGGTTAAAATTGACATAGAAGGGGAAGAAGGTTTATTTATCGAGAATGTAACTTTTACTGTTCTAATTAATAATTGACTATTTAGTTATTTTGAGAGTTATCTCATATTTTCCTACAGTATGTACTTGTATATCTACAACTGTCTGTCATATAAAAGGTCAATTGAAAGTGGTAGCACATTAGTCATTAAGATATTTACTGATATTCCGTCTTAGTATTACCTTTAAATGATCAAAACTGTTGAGAAAACTTTAACTTTAGTTTATAAAAAGAAAATAATTTTGTGTCTGTGGAATGCTTTGAAACATTTTCTTAATATTGCTGAAGAAAAAATTACATGTATGTTAGTTTTTAATAAAGAAAACAAATTAGTGTGATTGCAGCTTTCAGTTTTGTGTGTCTGTAGCATGCTCTGAAACTTTTTCTTGACATCACAGGGTGCAGCAGCTTCTCCAGAGAGGGTGACGCCCCGTGGAGGACAGCCTAGTGGAGTAGAGGTCCCAACCAAGCTGATGATGGAGCCCAGCGATGATGATGAGGATACAGGTAAATAAAAGGGCATTGAGAAGAAGAACAACTAATGGTTTCTCCTAAGTAAACCTTTAAATGTTATTACAATAAATGTTTGGACAGGTTAGTGTTGAGACAAATAGTTTCAAAGTGTAGAGAACAAAGCGTTGTAAATCTAGATGTGAACAACTTATGTACTATGCCATTTTTGTAATTGATATTGATGTCCATAAAGTCACTAAATTCACATTCCTATCATTTTTCAGAAATGAAATCTGCAAGGGGCACAGGAAGCTTTGGCAGAGAGTCTATGCATAGTACAATGGAGTAAGTCTTTAAGATACTGATTTCATTAGTCATTGATCACTATATGTTTAGTACATAGTACATGCACATAGGAAATAATATAATATAATAATATAAAATATGTACATCACCTTTTTGAGATATACTGTAAAATTGTAACATATACAGTAAAACACGGTTATAGCGAACACGCTTATAATGAATTGATGATTACAGCGAAGTGATTTTCATTCCCCGTGACTTTATTATATGTTGTAAACTTGACAGATAAAAACGAATTACGCTTATAACGAAGCACAATTGCCCATCCCTGGCACTTCGTTATAAGCGTGTTTTACTGTACATGTAGATTGAAATCGTCAAGTATGGGATACTAATTTTCTTATGCTATTTTAGGATATTTGCTGAACAATGTCATAATTGGATAATCTATATATATTCATGTTCATTTTAAATAGTGTGAAGGTTGAAAGACTTGCATGTAGACAGATTTAGTCATATATGAATCTTAACATACCGCAATGTTTGGTTGTGGATACAAAAAAAAAGTGCAGTTCTCAGGGGTTTGTTCTTGATGATACATAATCTTTCAACATACGTAATACTGATGTAAGGATGATAGAGAATTAGGTTGACCTCTTTGAGACAACATTACAGAGGAAGCCTTGAATCTGTGTCTGAGGAGTCGGAGGAGGAAAGTTCTGGTTCTGTGACCTCACCCACCGGGAGGTTTCTAACCATGAGAGGGTGGGTTCTGTCGGACAGTGTCCATCGGCTGCAGTGTTGTGTGAAAAAGCATGGGTAGAGGTGGTAGTTAGAAAACTGGTTCTAATAAGGAGTGAGCGTGATTTAAATGTATAGCTGATAGAAATGTGGTCACAGTGGTTGAAGTGAAAAGGAAACATCACTTGGTATCAAGTTTTTGACCACTGTGGTACTGGATGACACGATAAGTCTAAAACTGTGTGTTAATTTAGATGGACTTTAGATTAGTTCTGATTTCTGTTAGTTTTAGCAGCTGATTCACGAGAATGTTTACCATTTGCTATACTAAACCAATTATGAACTGAATACAGTTCACATGAAGTAACATGTATATTTTTAAGGTAGATTAGAGCATTTTAACACAGAAACCCTTAATCAGCAGTAATATCAAACCATTCCCTGGAATTGCAGGAGAAGGGGAGAGATTCGATATTACCTGGTACCTAATCAAGTTTGAGTAACAATAGCAAACAAAATTATACATGAAATTCGAAAGGAAATACATGTACTAGGTAAATACCCATAGAAAAAGGATGAACATGTTTTTATTTTGATACTGCATATTCATTTTAGCATCATCAGTAACATTAAGGCCAGAATAAATTAATATTGTGTTCCCTATTCCAAACTGAAAAATGGGGTCTAGGAATGAATTTAATTTTAATATTTTATTGTTTGAATCCACATATAAAAGAATTTTTAAAAGAGAAACCCAGACAAGTTTTACTTACAAAAAATAGATCATGAAAACTGTTGGACTGTAAAATTGGCTCAGTTTGGGAATCAGAAACACACTATTTTTTTCTTGGGCCTATCATATATCTATAAATATCTTTTGTTAATCTGTGGACTTGTGTAACAGTTCCTTCAGGAGTGGAGAGCTGACCCTGAGGACGACCCAGTTTTTGGAGGAGCTGAGGAAGAACCCGACCCTCAGGCTGATGAGGGACGAGCTGATCTCCTTACTGCAGGACAGCCTGGACAAGATAGGGATCCCACCGGTATATTATCAGTTCACTCAAAGTCCCTAATAAGTGTACTGTTATAAACATTTTGCTCAAAATTTTCATATCCTTATTTTATCACATAGGAAAACATTTCAGCATTATATATATAAAGTAATACTATAGGCCCAAAACAATTTATGTATCAGTATTGGTTTTAAGATTTTTGCCTTTTCAATATGCTAATTAAATTAATCTGTGTTTGCAGTATTTGACCATATGGAACAATGCTCGAGAGCTGATACATTAATTATTTTTGGCCTAACTTAGCTCAAAATATCCACTATTGATTATATAGTGATACATGTACCATCACTTAACTCAAAAAGGCAAATTTCTTGTCCTTGAAAAAACTTTTGGCAAGCTGAATTCACAATGAACAAATGTTTATTAAGTAAATCACTGTCTGTTGTTTTAAGGAAACTAGAGGCATTCCTGATGATTTGTTGATCAGTAAATTGGCCTTACTGAAGCAGAGGAGGCAAAGCACAGTGCAGGTAGTTTTCTAATTTTGAAACTCCATATTTCATTTAGTACATGTAAGTTTAAATTTTGAAAGTTGATTCTTTTACATGTATAATGATTTGATTTTTTTCTGCTCAGAAATATCCAATTTTCACCGAGTTCAGGAAACAGTGTAATGCCCATGCTGACCACCTAGCTCGTGAAAAATTGAAGCAACAGAAGAAATCGCCTCCTCCTCCATCAGGTATTGTTCAAAGACAGTAATACCTAAACATGTGTGTAAATATTTCCATTCATACACTTTTATTACCAGGGATTTTCTTGACCTTATTTAAGGTGGTAGATCTGGAATTCCCCCTCGTGCTATGAATACCAGTATGACAGCCTCGGGAACCTCGAGTCCGGTCCGGTCAGCCAACCAGTCTCCTGTACGACAGCCCCCTGCCCCTGTTGCCAGACAGCCAGCCATGTCCACTCCCCAAAGACCCACCTCAGCATCCTCTGGTCAGGGCAGGTACCCCCCTCCCCAGACTCAGCCCTCTCGGGTGGCAGCCCCTCAGCAACAACCAAAGCCTGCTCCCCGTAGTCCTCAAAGGACACCCCACACCACAGGGTAAGGACCATGGGATAGTTTCTTAATCTCATCAAATAATGAAGATACCTTATTGTTGATACATATTCTTATTGATATGCATAAGACTACATGTATTAAATGACAGTGCCATTAGAATATTATATGCTAGTTGGTTGTTGTTTTGGAAATTCAATGAATTTGAATTGATATTGGTATTAGTATCCATTGAGAATTACTTGATGTATTCTCTGTGCTTTACTTTGTTAGTTTATACATTTCAGAACTAATGTTGAATGTAACTCTTTTGTTTGCATTAGCATATACACTATACATGTGCATTCACATGAATTAACATTGACTGATTCCTTCAGTTCAAGCTTAGAGTGGACCAGCACCCAATGGGAATCTGGTGAGGATGAAGAGACTGAGGAAGAAAGTGAAGCCCCAGCATTTGAACATGTCAGGGTGATAAAGTCAGGGCCTGCAGGGAGGGGAAGGGGAATCCCTGCCCCCAGAGGCCAACCCACACCTGGGGCTAGACAGCCAGTGCAGGTTCAGTCTCGAGGGAAGGCTCAATATGACGACGATGATGTGTGGGATTCAGATATTAGGTAGGACTTTTTGTTCATCATTTAGGATTTTGAAATTGTATGCTTGATGGTTATTGCTTCATTTATAAAGATATGATTTTTTAAAAAGGAGATGCATGTAAAAACATACTTGTACATGTGCACTATTGGAAAAAAATCTTGACAGAAATTTGTATTGAAATATTTTATGAATTATTGCCATTCTGGATTTTCATGAACATGTATCACAACAAAATGAATTTGTATGTTTTAGTGATTTAGAGGAAGAATTTCTCCCCTCAAAGTCTAGAACAGCCCCAGGCCCTATCAGGGTTCAGTCCTCTCCAGTCAGGAATCCTGGTCTCTCTACCTCACCCGCCCAGGGGGGACCAGTCATTGTACAGCCCAAAGGTCAGAAGGTCGCGGAACTCTCACGTACCATAGAGATGCAGTTAGCTGTGAGTACACTCATTTAATACATATATTGAAAAGCTGCTTCAAAGAATACTTTGAAGCAATTAATTGCCATCATTTGCGTTTTGTAAAGTGTGAATGTTTTTTTGTAAATTTTTCTTATAGGTGTGATATTGTCCTGTATCATACTCAATTTACCTAGACTTAGTGTAAGATAAATAAATAAAACCTGAATTTTCATTCTTTAGGGTCGCAAAGAAAAGAAGTTAGCTGGAGCAGTAGACACTATGGGTGGAACGAAAGAGCAAGACGTTCTGGTGAGCATGTACACTGCACAAATATTTTTTGTAATAATTTCACAGAAAACATTTTCTACTATAGTTTCTGCTGTCTAGCCTAGACAAGAAAGACAATTTTGAAATCGAGATTAAACTTTATAAAGTTCTATTTTGCCAGGATATCAACTCTTCAATTTGTTTTTTAGGATGACTTTTCGGACAGTGATTGGGATGTGTCGCCTGTGGAGGATGAGCCCCGTGCCGCCACAGCACCAAAGTAGGTCACATCCCTGTCTTTCAAATTCACTTAAACCTGTAAAATAGGCTAGCCTTGATCAGTAATTAATATTTGTGTATCATTTCATGTACTTGATGAGTTGGAATTTGTTTTTCAGGCGAGCCCCAGTGCAAGTGAGAAGTAGTCATGCTTCTGATACGACTAACACGTATGGTACAAGTGTCTGGGGATCATCATCCAAAGGTAGGCAATTTTGAAAGGCAAAGAGTTGCTCTGTCCCTCTAGATAATTGATAACTTTAATGCCATTGCCAATGGCCAATACAACTGCTTGAAATGATTTTTTATTGATAAAGTGTGAATGTGCACATTAGTTTGCAGTGGTAAACAATGAGAGCAAGTTATATTCCTCCATGTCTTTAAAGTGATCGAAAACTTCAGATTATCCATTGTTCATCAATTTACATTGTACCCTAATTTTCATAGATTTTATTTTTAAATTGATCCACAAAATCAAATATTCTTTGAAGTAAGAAAAAATGACAACAATTTTTATTGGTAGAGCTGTTGTGTACAATTTTATGTAGCCTTGAATCTGTTTATTAAATCAATAAAAATTGATGCCCATGAATATTGATGAAATACTGATGAAATTACACTTCAGAAATTCCCCTAATGTGTCTTCATTCTTATGTTTTGTTTTTGTTTTTTTGTCCCTAGGAGCCAGCACGGTACCAGCTGGAGGGACACAGGTAGGGCGGGCGTCCCGGGGGTCCTACGTCAGTGTGACAGACGTCAGCTCAGATGAAGAGCTGGACCTGGACAACATCTGAAACTCCAGGACCGACCACACACCTCAACCTCAAACGTATACGTGTACTCGTGTTTAAAAAATGAAACACCTCTAATAGTCCCTTCTAAAGGATTTTGTTCAGTTAAAATACATGCTAGGTTACTGATTTATTCTTTATGTGACGTATGACCATATTTTGTTTTGGTGCTTACAGATTATGATTGACAACATGTTCCTGAGATTTCAGACTCCTAAAATATTTACACAATTGGGTGTGCTCTGAGACATTCTGATTTTTTCTTTCTCTTAGGGTAGCTGTTTGATATTGGATTTATTCCAGAAACTATAACTCTACTACCATGGGTAATAACAAACCTTAGGTAATAACTAAAAACTGTGATGTTGATTTATTTTTACTGGATAAATGACATATCTGCTATACATGTACCGGTACATATCCTATATTTTTATGCAAAATACTTAAATGTGTTGAGATTGTTTGCTATTCCCTCCAAAACCTTTTTAACGTTTTGCTCGTAAAATGAATTTTATGCATTTTTATCTCAAATTTGATAAACAGGTATTTGCATCTCCAACTGTTTTTATGGGATGCATTATATAATGTAGAATTTAGATGTTACAGTTTACAATAGACCCATTAACATACTGAAGGCTAGACTTGTAAGGTTGTTTATAAGTGCCTAGATAAACTTTTTCATTGGCTGATTTACACTGCAGTGCATATTACGTCATCCGTCCAGACAACAAAATGTGCTACAGTGACTTGTTAAGTAAATTTTCATGTAGGGATTTCAAAGGTCTTAGTTTCGCTGTATTACAGCATTACTTGTTTAATGAGTAAATTTTTATGTATGGATTATAAACATTTTTGTTTTACTCTATTACAGCATGACTTGTTAAGTATATTTTTATGTAGGAATTTCAAAGATTTTAATTATACTGTATTACAACATGACTTGTTACATATATTTTTGTGTAGGAATTTCAAAAATTTTAGTTATAATGTATTACATGATTGATTTATATAGTCTGTTTATAGTTATTGGAAAGAGATATACATGACTTGTACATAAGTGATGATCTTCGTTTGAATTCAGTTTTATGGAATACAGCGTTAACAATACATACATCTGTAATTTGAGTAATATTTGCTGTCAGCAAATATAGCATTTATAGACATACTGACTTCCATTGCCATGCATCATAAAAAATAGAATTTTTTAGAGTTTGAATAATATCTGACTTTTCTATAAAAGCAGAGACTATTTTAGATATAGTTATGCCTTGCCGTCCCCAAAATGATGTATTTGTTCATGTACAGATAACATGTACATGTATGTACACTGTACATGCCCGTGATTAGATGAGATTTCATTTACATACCTGTAGAGTATTTGTTGTTGATTTTATTTTGTATATTTCATCACGAAACATTTATTGCATGTTATAATTGTGTATCAGATTTATTTATTACTACGTAGAAGTGCTGTAATTTATTTTTATGGCATGTAGAAAAAGTGCATGTTAAATATTCATATTTATGGAAGTGTTTGTATACATCTGTATACTGAGTATTTTGTTTTTGGTTAATTACTTTTTTAATTGTTGTAAAAACGTCATTCATTTTCTGCTATGCATGAAATTATAAAATAAATTGATTAACCTTAACAAATAAATTAATTTTCATATCACATCATTGTACTGATTTCATGTTTTGTCATTTTTCTACCTATAACAGTGGGAGTTATAATTTTTACAATTTTCACTCTTGTTTTTTCTGTCTGTCCATATAAGCTTTGTGGCGGGCGTTAATTGGGTCAGTACTACCAATGAGTTCAAGATCATGTTGAACACCCTCATCCAGGTGATCTCCAGCCTCGTTGTCGAGATCGAGGTTGGCAAGTAACTCCTCCGGGGATATTTCGATGTTTCTGGCGTTTGCAAACTGCTGTATTTCCCGCTCTGCCGCCTCTCCTAAATTCATGTATCTCCGTTTCATGAGTTCCATATCAGGTACAATGGAGTCCGATATGTAAGCAATAGTTTCCCCTGGAGGACTGTCTGTACTTTGCTCTTTCTGCCAATTCCTATATTCCGCTTCGTCCTCTTTTCGAATTTTGTCCAACCCGACCGATTTTAGAATATCGGGATCAATTCCTAACTTCATAATCTCACCAATGTTGAATCTAAACGGCTTGTTTTCTTCAAGTAGGTTGTGAATGAAGTTTTCTCCATCATGCATCAGTTGGTGAATAATTTCCGCTTGGTCGTTTGGACCCGGTATCGTTGTTGATTTCTTAATATCCGATTGATCATCGTGATGAGTATCCCCATCTGTATGCATTAATTCATGCATTTTCTGATTAAGATCAATTGGTCCGGGTACTGTAGTCTCCTGATTTTCAATTGGATTTTCGTGAACATGGTGATTCTCAACAGTAGAATCCCCATGCATTAGAACTCCGTGCATCAGCTGCTCGGCGTCCAGAGGTGCCGCTTTCTCGCCCACTTTGCCCGTCGACATCTTGCCCAGTTTGTTCTCTCTGTCGTGTGTATGCCCTGGTTGGTCGTCTCCGTGCATCATTACTCCATGGAGAGCCGTCTCCGCGTCTTGAGGCCCCAGTTGTTCCGTAGTCTGTGGTTTTGGGACACCAGCTTGGTGCGCATGTGCTGGGTCCTCGCCATTATGCATCAATGATGCGTGGAACGTTTGTTCAGCGTCTTGAGGTCCCGCTTTTTCGGGACTTCCGGTGCGTAGAACCGGTTGGAACCGGAGATACTGGTCCTCCGCTTTGTGGGTGTCTCCATCATGATCGTCACCGTGCATCAACATCCCGTGTAGACACGCCATAGGATCCTCGGCGTTTGCACATGGCCCCGCTTTATCTATGTGAAAGAGTAACTTTCTGAGGAAAGCAGTTGATATATTTGTCATTTATCTATATACCTGTATCTACATATAGCAACAAAGAGTTCACCATCGTATCATGAAAATGAATGTAATGTAATGTAAAAAAAAAACAAACAAACAAACAAACAAACAAACAAAAAAACAACCATATCATTAAGACTTCTGAACAAGAATAACATGGCTTTTTTAACTTGCGTAAACAAGAATATGAAAATAGAAATTTAATACTGCTAGACGGATTGTTGTGAAAATTTTTTTTTATATAGATTGAAAATGGTTTCCTTACCTTGTGCTGGTTTTCCATCAGTAAGATTTGGACCCAAACATAAAATTATCCATATCACAGAGTGTTTCATTACGCGAAAAAAGGTTTTTGGTGCGTGCACATACGAAGAAACTGTTTTTGTTATGTTCTTAAGTGATATTGACCATATATAATAGGTAAACAGCTGTATTGGCTTTACGTTGGTCCAGCATCATGCTACGTTCATCGAACGAGCGACATCTGGTGATCAATTGATTATACCGGGGTGACACGACGAATCTTTATTGTATAAGAAATATTAGCTAGTGATTTTATATCTCAACCAAGTCTTGCATCATAAAACTCATATGATACGTCATTCTTCAAACTCGGTTTAAAAAAACACCAATTGCAAAGAGATGCGTGAATTCTCAATAAATGAACCTTCAAGCTACAGTGTACTAGTTTTCGGATCAGTTTAGATAGGATATATTTTAATTTATATATATTCGTGCAAGAAGAGCCAAATAAGTAAACCAACGACTGATCAAAGTGTGACAGGTCTTATCACCAATTACTGGCCCTCGTGTTATTTGGTTAAGAAGGACTGTCTTAGAGGTCGTCTTATCTGTTTTTGGAGGTCAATAGTCTAAACCAAACTACAATTTTAGACAAGCAGTCCTTTGTTAATGAAAAATATACAGGACCAAAAAGTTTGATACCCATGCTTTCAACTGAAATATAAATTGAACCGGTATTATTTTTTGTCACATTTTTTATACACTATCATGGACTGCAGAAATAGATATTTAAGAGGGCTGGTTGATCAAAGCTGTTAATCTCCTCCAGAAGGAACGCTTTGTAAAATGATATAGGATCAAAATGTAAAGCAAAATATATTCGGATTTTTATTTCCCTAATAATAGTTTATGGCTAAAAAATCATATCTTAAATTTTAAGGTAGATCTGATGGTTAATTTATTAAATCCTAAAATACACGTAACCCGTCAAGCCTCCTTAACTCAATATAAACTTGGTTACGTGGTAACCACGGAGTGGCTCGATGCTCGAGTTGTATCAAGAACACTGTTCCACTTGTGCAGGAATTGGAAAAGGACAAACCATAGTGTAATTAGTTACGTGATCATACTACCAGAAAATGGACACCTAGCCTTAATCAACATGGTCTTGCAATTGGACTTATCCCACTTGAATATTTTACCACCCATCTTTTGAGTTTTTGTTCGCGTTTGATTTTAAACCAATTGATAAAATACCTTATACCCGGGGGTTTTCGCGTGTCACAAAATTTGCGAAAATTTTTATTTTTAATTGCGTCAGTCATTTTTTGCGATTTAACATTTGCAGAGATAAAATTTCTGCATATTGAATAATTTATGATGTAGATGTGATCGCAATCCCCCCCCCCCCCCCCCCGAAAATTATATACCGCGAAAAATACCTGACATAGGGTAGGTTAATAATAATCAATCGTGCCAGAAGTAAGTCATAGAAAAGAATAAAACAAATGTACAAAACAGTCAATCAGTTTTCACATTTTATTTGTGTAAAAAAACATGTAACAATAACATTTTACTGTGGGTTAGCAGCAGTCTCGGAGGGGGATCCTGCGGCGTGTTGGGAGAGGGTGTCGGTGAGAGCAGAGGCTCCGTGCTGGAGGATGTTGACAATGTGTGGCTGCATGTTGGTCAGAGTTTGATCTGTAAGTAGACGTAAAAAAAATTAATGCAAATCCGACACTGCAGTTAAAAATGATTTAATTTTGACTAAGCAGCATTGAGCAAATTTAGTTTCGACGTACGGAGGATGTCAGAGACGGCGTCCTTGAGAGCACTGAGGGCGTTCTGTCCGTGCTGAGCCAAGGCGGCGGCAGAGTCATGGATGGCAGTTCCATGGGTACCAGTGGTCAAGCTGGTGTGGAATTGTTGGGTGGTCTGTTTCAGGGATTCGCCAACTCCGCTGACTAACTAAAGGCCGTAATACGGGAAAAAGAAATAATACAACACAATTCTTTCACAAAACCTTTGATAATATCACTATAGCAATTGACAAATGGTTTAACCTGTTGGACAGCCTGTACATGTGGCTGGAAGAAACTGGCAAGACCTTGTCCAATGGAGCTAAGGGCATCGGTAAAGGTGTTTCTCTTTTGTCCAGGGTGAAGAGACAAGACGTGTCCGAAAAGTTTAGTCAGTTCAGAGACGAGCTCGGTTTGGATATCGTCAGAAACAAGGTGGTGAGCGACTGAAAAATGGAGTGCCACGTAATCACATCTAGATTCTTTTAGAGCATTTCTTTTAACGTTTACGGAATTTACACGAGTGGGCTATATTGGGCAATGAATCTAATGCATATACTTACTGACGATCTGGTCCACTTTCTTGATGAGATCGGTAGCTGGCAGTTCTGTGAGCTGAGAGGAGACAGCTTTAAGGTTATCAATAGCCTCATTGTAGGCACCCTTTAGTTTGTCCATCTTCTGCTCAACAAGCATTTCTGCGGCATCAGTTAAATGTTTGCTTTGCCCAAGAAGTTCACTACCAAAGAGGAAAGTTCAACAATATAATCTATCTTCCAATCTGAGTAATACTATGTAAAATAAAAATCAAGATTTATCATAAGAATCCGTTGTTATACATACGAGAGAGATCTCTTGGTAGCAGCGGGGTCTGTTTGCGGTTTTTGAAGAGCGTTCATGGTTCCCATAAGAAGACCTTATGGTTAAAAAAAAACACTTGCGTTGCATATCAATGTGATGATAATATTGATTGAAAATATTTTATTCTCAAAACATAGTTGATAAGTCTAGGAAATCCTACTTTGAAGAGCTTGAGAGGCGAGTTGTTTTCCTTGTTCGCTAGCTGCTGAGAGAAGGTTGGTGCCTACAACTTTAGCCTGATCTCCGACGGCGTGAACTGTAGTTGTCAAAGCTGTTCCGATATTGTGAAATGTAGCCTTGAGATCATCAAGGAAATTGGCTTGACTGCCAGCGGCAAGGCACAAGAGAAGAAGAAAACCGACCTTCATAGCTCTATCAAAGACAACAGGAGATTACTGTAGGTAACCAATAGCTCTTCTAAGCTTTTTGAAAAATATTTACCATTACAGAAATTCTTCTAAGAATCTTGCACTCTATATAAGTATTTCTATTTCTGTTCGTGCTTATAAAAGTATTCATTATTTTATGAAAGAACATTATTAAAACAAAAATTATAATCTTTGTCGTGCTTAATATGAATCCAATTGCAATTTTCACTATCTTTGTTTTAATGAAACATTTTGGTATCAGTTATCCGTAAAAATCAAGCAGAAAAATAATATTCTTATTTGGTATTAAAATTTCATTAAAAAAATCGCTATATAGCAAACAATGCTCATTGATAAAACAAGAAATAACTAAACATTTTAACAGAAATTGAACCTCTGAACTAATGATTTCTTACTTACGTTAAGTACTATCCTTAGAAATTAACGGACTGACTAGAAAAGAAGTAAATGGAACTATATATAGTGCATGGAATCGTCATAGTTTTACCTAGAATCATACGATATTGGTGTAAGATAAGGTACGTGCACGCCCAGTGACTATCTTTCATCATTTGCGTGTCTTTCCTTATTCTCATAACTATGAAATTATTTGCAAGTACAGCTAAACTAAATGTTATTGTATATAGATATACTTTCTCACATAATGCACAATGCTCATCTTGATATTAAAAGATACAGTTAATTTCGTAAGTGCGAACAATAACGATAAAGTCATTACTGGAAAAAGGTGGGTTTTTTTGTTCCTCGGCAAATTTCTTTGCAATTCCTTGAATAATATTAAGATTAAGGCGAATTTTGATATGACAAACTTAGAGAAAATCAATTTGAAGTCTTGTCTTTGCAAAAATCCAAATTTTAAGAATGTTTGCTTCTAAAATACAAATATATAGCTATACATAATATTTTCACGATATTTTTCTCTAGTAAAGATTTCCACATTGAGTTGCTCGGAAATATTTTGTCAGAATTTGGTTATGCGCAGTGATGAATTAAGAAAGAAAATTTAAGTTGGCTGTGATAATGAGGCCTTTAGAATATTAGGAAACAGTATGAGAAATAGCGTTCACTTCTGCAGTGATTGTGAAATAAATGAATCTTTTTCTTCTTCTCTATTTGGACAGGTTTTTTTTTATTTTCATGCAAACTTCTAAACTTTAATTCAACTAAAATGAATTATTATGCATTTCACGGTGTATTTAAAGTTTCAACCATTCAACAGTTAAAATATACTGTCTGTAGCAAGTATTCTGGGGAAAAACCAGAACGGACAAATCAGCATTTTCCTGGTTATGCGTTGGTTACCCTTTTGACATGTGTTTGTTTTCACAACTTTTGCTACCTCACCTGTGGTACCGATCCTTCTCCATTTCTCATATGCATATTGTATGTACATGTAGATATGAGCATGATATATGTCATGACTTTTTAAAACGGTGTAAGAGTCCCTAGTCAGGTTTTCCAAACGGTTCTGTACAATTCAAGAAATTCCTTTGATCGATACAATAGAAGATAGCTTGTGTACTTGAAATAAAAAAAAAAACCCAGGAAATTGTAATTTTTTTGCCTTTACATATATTCATATTCATAGTTATCATGACCGTTTGATTATTGAAATTCAATGGGTAATGTCCATGGATCATTGATTTATTCTTCCTTGATTAAGAGGGCTCGATGATCGTGGTCATATTTAAACTGTATTAATCTCCTTGAAAAGGAGAGCTCTATTTAAAAATATAGGAAAATGTCCAAATCTAGAATATATGGACTCTTCTTTACTAAATAATAGTTTATAGCTAAATACATTATGTCTAAATATTTAAGGAAGATTTGATGGCTAATTTGTTGGCCACCCAACCTTTTTAAGTGAACATCATGCAACACGTGTCCCGCACGTGATGAAATGTTGTTCTATCAGAGGGATCGTTCTTTAATCGTTTCACGAAAATGACATGATATAATCAACCCAAATTGGTATCACACATTATAGAATTGGGATATAATGCCAAACTATTATCATTTAATGTCACAATAATAAAAAAAAAAATAATGAAGAACTATCAGTATATTGGCAAAAACTTCACATGAGAAGAGATAACCTGGACATAGAATGAAGAAGAACAAGCATAAAATCCAAAGCAAAGCAATTCAAAATCAATCAAAAGACGTATTAGAACGTAATGTCAAAATAGTATACTAGTAATTATATTTCTAAATAGAATTGCTTAATTTACCTCTTTAGCATTTGAAAAAGGAATATCATACTTCTTTGTGTTAGATATTTACAAGAAGATCGTTTAAAACTGTATCACTTGAGCCTGATTTGCCAATATTTAGTATGTAAAAAACTGTGTGCTGATTGTACTTTTGAAATCGTAATAAAGAAACAGCATGTTAACAAATATTTTTTCAATGTATAATGAATCTAATGAAAGTATAAACATATTGTTGATTGGGAAATAAACACGATGGTTTAAAGTTAAGTATATGTGTATGATTTTTCATTTTCCTACCATAATGAATCCACCATGAAAAGATTTATTGGCTTCATCGTATAATTTCGAAACACCTGTAAATATTTACCAACATGTTTCCAACACAAATGAGTTCCTATTTTGGTTGATCATAGGACTCAATTTTAAACATTTCAGGAAAAATAATTATTAATATTTTTCAGCCAAATACCTAACGCATATCATTGCAACACGAATGTTATCCATATAAACGAGAAGCATTCCAAAGAGAAACGTCACTGTTCAATGTTGAATACACGTATTGTTTTGTCTCTTTTATAGGTTAGTATCAAAATGACTTGCTTCTATGAAGTATAGAAATACTTCAAATATTTTAAACAAATCAGGCATTCTTCGTAGTTAAATGTAAACTTTAATACTCAGCAGGCTTGGGGCGAATTACATTGTAAAGTAATGCATTGCATTACCATTACTTCATGAATTTGGCCATTGAATTACCATTACCATTACTTAATTTTCTTGAAGTAATGCATTATATTACCATTACATGAGTAAAGTAATGCATTACCATTACCATTACATTGTAAATAATCAATAATAAGTTTTAAAAAAAGTAATTTAAAAGCTAAATAAAGAGTTTTTGCAAATGTTTCATATATTAAACACGGTTTAACATATTTACAGGTTCATCACTGTTCATATTCACTATCAGGTTCAAATTAATCAAGATATTGTTGTTGCCCTTTATGACCATCACAGTTTCAAAGGTTTCATATTTAAACTGCATTCTGTCGGGTTTGAAAATCTTTGATATAAGTGTTCAGGCAATAATAGAAAGAAAATCATGAATCTTGTATTTTCTATCAGTCCAAACTATTGTACTTAATATACAACACAGATATTGAGAGAGAGAGAGAGAGAGAGAGAGAGAGAGAGAGAGAGAGTAATTATTTTCAAAGGAAGTAATCTTCAAGCTTCCAGAGATCATGGTTGGTCAGTGCATTCTTTTTGCTTTTAAGGGTGTATGTCTGTTTACTATTCTAAAGAACACAGTCAAGAGAAGGGTGGGGATTGGGGTTTTTATCACCTCTTAAAACAATAGATTGTTTTGATTGTTAGATTATCCTGGGGGCAGTGTGTGAATTGTTGACACATTCTTCACAAAGAATTCATTGAATTTACAACTAATTGGAGTAAATTTTTCAAATTATTTAAAATTCTTAATAACAACACTCTTAAAATTGTTATGAAATTGTGTTGTTATAGTTAATTATATTGACAATTTAAAAATGGATCTTATTTTTATCTTAATCAAACAACTAACATATTTTTATCTCAAGAATTATTTCTTTCTTCTTTAATACAATTTTGATCAAATACAATTTCAGTTATTCAATTCATCACAATTTTAAAAATGAACATATGCATTGAAAAGCATAGTAATGCAAAGTAATGCCATGTAATGCCAGCATCACACTAGATTTTGGAAAGTAATACATTACATTACTAATTCTTGTAATGCTAAAGTTGTGGCATTACACATTACTAGCATTACTTTGAAAACATGCAATGCATTGCAATGCATTACCCCAAGCCTGATACTCAGTACCTAAAGTTGACCTCCCTAACAAGATATCTTATCAACATTTTAGTGTGCCTCAAACATAATGATATCAAAGGAATAACGAAGAACTTGCTTGTTTAAAAGTGCTTGTTAACAAGACATAATTTTCTTCGTGGTTTTCATACTTGCTAAACAATATCTTGATCAACGTTTAGATATATATATGACTTGACAATGTTGATTTACAATCGTGGATTGCATGGTACTTATAATGCATATGGATTCCGTTGAAGGTATTCTTGTGAAAGAAATACATATTTACCATCTAAGACGGAGCACATAATCTGACTAAAAGGACAAATCACCCTTAAAGATTTTTCTAAGGCGTTCAGTGAAGTTTCCTATAAGCCTCCTCAGCTTAAACCACAAATCAATTTGAATACATCTGGAGCGGATAGAATAGTAGCTAACAAGATTCCCTTCGTGACTGGACCCAACAAATGCTACTAGAAGGTGATAAATTGTCTACGGCCCAAGTCAAATCAGGAGTCCCCCCCCCCCTGGGTAGTGTATTTGGACCATTGCTGTATTTCTTATTTATTAACAATGCACCAGCCTGTGTCCGAGATGGTTGAACAGGAAAGCCGATTGCAGTTGATAGTGTCCTCATTGGAGAAATAAAGAAATAGGAAAACTCCACCAGACTTTAAGAGGATCTAAGAGCTTTAAAGTAGAGGATAGGCATACTTTTTTGCTAACATTCTTTCCAAGAAGGAACTGGACTACCTTTCTTGAACCACGCTATGACCACAGTGTGCCAGAAATCATTCTTCCTAAACAAAACTAGAATCTGAGTTTAATACCACCACATGCTGTCAATTCAACATCAACGAACAGATTCAAGGAACAGATAAAATCCTTCACATCCGAACCTTTTAATTTACATCGTAAATGAAGACAAATGAAGACTTCCTTTCATCACAGGGTACGAAAATACACGATGGCAAATTACATGACTTGTAACTTACCGGACAAAGGTTTGGCGTTAATAGGTTTATCAACTTTTTTTTTAATAATGAGTATTCGAGTACATAATTGGCAATATAATATTGCAAATGATTGCATTAAACAATTCTTCCAAATTTTTGTAAAAAAAAAAACCAAAACAATTAATTCTTGCGAATTGTCATCTTTGCAAAAGATACATGCCCCTTGTCTTGCATTATCTCAGAATAAAGTTTCCTCCTTTTTTGAAACAAATGTATATGCATGTATTTAAAATAGTATAATTTCAAAACGCAAAAGACACTAAATATTCTGATACAAAACTGACAAACAAATTTAGATATCACAATTATTCGTTTATTGTTTTTTATTCAAGGTTTGATAATGAGAGCAATGAGATATTGCTTTTGATGGATGGTTTACTGTGGGTTGGCAGCGGTCTCGGATGATGTTCCGGTGTTGTGGGTGAGGGTGTCGGTGAGAGCTGCGGCTCCGTGCTGAAGGATGTTGACAATGTGCGGCTGGATGTTGGTCAGAGTTTGCTCTATTATGGACATCAAAAAAAAACAAATACATATTCGTCAACTTATATCACCGGTTTCTCAACAAATAATTTTTGATTTTCCTAAATTTCTTTTTCTGAAACAAGAGTAGATTTAACTAACGGAGGATGTCAGATACGCTGTCCTTTAGGGCACTAAGGGCGTTCTGTCCGTGCTGGGCCAAAGCGGCAGCAGAGTCATGGATAGCAGTTCCATGGGTACCAGTGGTCAGACTATTGTGGAATGTTTGGGCGGTCTGTTTCAGGGATTCACCCACTCCGCTGACTAACTACGTGTAAAGAAATGGAAACAAATAAGATAAATAATGCAAAATTCTATAACATGAATTTATCATGGTGATGTCATTAACCTCACCTGTTGGACAGCCTGGACATGTGGCTGGAAGAAACTGGCAAGACCTTGTCCAATGGAGCTAAGGGCGTCCGTAAACGTGCCTCTCTTGTGATCGGGATGAAGAGACAGAGCGTGTCCGAAAAGTTTAGTCAGTTCAGAAACGAGCTCGGTTTGAATTTGATCAGAAACGAGATGATGAGAGACTGAAAGGAAACAAACACATTGAATAGGACAACTACACTTTCGATGATTTCTTTATTTTTAAAGAGCAAGATATGTTGACAATTATTGGTGTCAGTGGAGATGTGTGCACACTTACTAACGATCTGGTCCACTTTTTTAATGAGATCGGTAGCCGGAAGTTGTGTGAGCTGTGAGGAGACATCTTTAAGTTTGTCAATGGCTTCCGTGTAGATTCCATTCAGTTTGTCCATCTTCTGCTGCACGAGCATCTCGGCGGCAGCGGTCAAATGTTTGCTTTGCTCAAGAAGTTCTCTAATAAATAGCAGTTGCCCTTAGTAGTATAAATTGCATTCGGTGAAATTCATCCACCCAAGTTGCACATCATTATGAGTAGGGGTATGATGATAAACTTACGAGAGAGATCTCTTGGTAGCAGCGGGGTCTGTCTGTGGTTTCTGGAGAGCGCTCATGGTTCCCATTAGAAGACCTGACAATGTTTTCGAGGAATGATATGCATTGTCAGGATGTTATAAAAACTTCTCCATTGAAAGAGCACCAGGTAAGTGATGACTTGATACGTTTATTAGAAAAAATATGTTATTGGTAAACAAATAAAACGTGGGAAATCTTACTTTGAAGAGCTTGAGAGGCAAGTTGTTTGCCTTGTTCAGAAGCTGCTGAGAGAAGGTTGGTGCCTACAACTTTAGCCTGATCTCCGACGGCTTGAACTGTTGTTGTCAAAGCATGTCCGATGTTTTGAAAGGTTTGCTTGAGGTCATCGAAGAAATTAGCCTGAGTGCCAGCGGCAAGGCACAAGAGAAGAAGAAATCCGACCCTCATTATTCTATAAAGAAAAGAACATCTGTGTAGTTTTTTCTTCAGGAAATTATACACAAAACACAAACGCAAGTACCTACCCGCAATTTTCAGATTGTTTTTTTTTTATTTAAATAAATTTTTTTTATTCAAAAATTAATTATTTCAGATGTGCCAACAGTCAAAATAAAATGTAAAATTATAATGAAGATCTAAACAAATTTAAAGATTCGATAAAAAGAGCAGGAGAACTACTATTGTATTATAGGGTCAACGCTAACAAAGTTTTGTCTTGTACAGGGCGACAAAAATGTAATATATTTATGTGTAATAAGAACCTTTAATTAGTTTTTTTACGCAAAAAAGATAAAATAGAAGTCTATGAACCGGAAATTTATGTCCTTTATTCTGTGTATGGCTTCTTTTGGTTGCAATAACTATACTGATATTTTCAATACTTACATGTTCACTATGTACTATCCAAAGAAGTAAAAGGATTGACTAGAAAAGAATCATCTGGACCTATATATATAGTGTTTGCTTTCATGAAGGTCATAGTAGGAGTCGTTCGATTGCAAGGAGAGATAAGACATATGCATGTGCACCGTCCAACAATCTCTCTGCATGTCATTTGAAATTGCATGTCTTTATCTCGAAGATTTACCTCCAAAATCATATCATAGCATACCAATCAAGATTTTTTAAGAGCAAAACTTCCAGGGTTTTGAAAAGCGTTTCCAATTTATCGATGATTGTTTATTGTCATTTTTTAGCTGAAAAATAATTTATTTCATATAAAAAACAACATTCAGTGCACCTTACTGTTATAATGTACATTTTAAATTTTATAGGTCGAAGTAAATACAATCTGTCAAAATTGTATAACATGTGTATTTGCACCTATTCAGTTAAATCAATATTAATTATATGACATAACAAGTTACATGTATACTGGAATTCAATGCAGACAATTGCTATACTTAGTTGCATTTGACTTGTTTTAAAAAAGAATAAACTTGTTGGGGGGAAAGCATGTTAAAATAATGTATAGCTCAACTAAAATTGTGCTCTAAATCATGTTTTTGATATTGTGTATGTTAAACGATTTTATAGACAATTCTTTTGTTATTGTACAAATTAATCTGTATTTTAGGATTAAGCTCATCTCCTTTTGTTTGTAGGCATGTATGTATGCAGGTAAATCATTATAATAGATACTAGTGACTATGACACCTTCCTTTATTACACTGGTCAATAAAAAGTTTCATTATAGATATTTTGATTCCCAACCCAAATTTAGGGTTCGACACTAACTTTTTAATGCATTAGTCCAGCCGGACTACTGCCTGATAATTTTAACTAGTCCACAGGCAATTTCATTTGCCCGTCATAAATAAATTAAAATGCATTACCGTATTTGCCTTATATAATACACACTTTTTAAATATAATTTGTAAGAAAGGGGTGCGTAATATATACAATAATGTTTTTCTTAAAGGTGTTGCACTGGTTCAGTTGTATTGCGCTATGTCATACATAAAAAATGAGCTGCGTATATTCACTATCTCCGTGTACATGGTGTAAACTTTTTATTAGTCCGACCGGACTGACTAGACAGAAACTTTGTTAGTCTGCATGAAAATCTATTAGTCTGTGACTAACGGACTAAGGTTAGTGTCGAACCCTGCAAAATTAAATGTTAATTTAAAAAAAAGGACACACAAATGTGGTAACACACAACCCGTTTATTGTTTTTTGTAGTAAGTTTTATAACAATTTTATACAACACAATGTCTCTAAATCAGGTGTTTTACTGTGGGTTGGCAGCAGTCTCGGATGAGGTGGCTGTGTTGTGGGAGAGGGTGTCTGTAAGAGCAGAGGCTCCGTGCTGGAGGATGTTGACAATGTGTGGCTGCATGTTGGTCAGAGTTTGCTCTGTTTAAAACATCAAACACATTTTACTGCATGATGAATAACATAATGATATAATAAACTATAGCCAGATAAAAATTCCCAAGAACAAAGAAGCCCAAATATATTATCCACATAGATGCATTACACTAAGTTTGTTGCGACTACCTTTTTACAAATATTTGTTCACCTGTATTTTCGAGTTATGTTTTGTATCAAAATGTCACAATTTTCTTGATTGGATCGTTTGTTTTCGAACATAAGCATTTTAATGAGTACAATTATCAGACTAAATGGAAGCTGAAAAGGGGGCTGAGAGCATTCATACGGAGGATATCAGAGACGGCATCCTTCAGGGCACTGAGGGCATTCTGTCCGTGCTGGGCAAGTTGAGAAGTGGAATCGGTGATGGCAGCACCATGGGCACCAGTGGTCAGGCTGGTCTGGAAAGCGCTGGATGTCTGCTTCAGGGACTCTCCAACTCCGCTCACCAACTACAATATCATATCAGGAACCATATTTACTGGAGATACAGAAATTGCGCCAGTATCAATGATTCTCTGGCAAAGAAAAGAAACTAAATGGAGGTTTTTCCTCAGCTTTGCAATACCGATTGAATATACCTGTTGGACAGCTTGGATATGTGGCTGGAAGAAGTTGGCGAGTCCAGATCCGAGGGAACTGAGGGCGTCGGTAAAGGTGCTTCTCTTGGTTCCTGGGTGGTAAGATAAGACCTTTCCGAAAATGGAGGTGAGATCTGTGACAAGCTCAGTTTGGAGATTGTTGGAAATGGTGTGGTGGGCAGCTGTTGTAAAGAAAAAAACATATAACTAAAGTTGTTCGAAAGATAATAAAAGAACGTCATTTTATGCAAACTAATTGCATAGTCATTTTATTATCAGATATGTGGTTTCATTAGAACCATTTTAACAAGAGCTTGGACTTTGGGTAGTTGTGTCAAACAGCAATGTGACGTAGGCCTGTCTATTTCATTGCTGACCACGCAGCCATGGCTCTTAAAAATCCACACGATTTGTCTGGCTTTTGAGCTAAGACTACGCAATCGGTGCATATTTCGCTTGAAACCAGCGCCATTTTAACGCAAGAAATAGATAGTTTCGTCCAACCGAAAGTCCAAGGTCTTGTAAAAATGGTTCTAATATTTGTACGCATCAATTTTCGTGTTTTCAGTGAAAACCACTGTTTTGGTGAAACGTGAATTCGTTTCCATTTATCTTATCAATACAATGCGATGAAGGATAATGCTCGTCAATGAACATTGGATTTCGTGGATCAACTTAACAACGACATCCACCAAAACTGGTTTTCTACGATTATTAATGAAGCCACCGTTGAATAGCCCGAATGATCATTTAAGAAAAAAGGTACTTTCTAATACCAACCAACGATCTGGTCCACTTTCTGGATGAGTTCAGAAGCTGGCATAGTGGTGATCTGAGAGGAGAGAGCCTTGAGCTGGGCGAGGGCCTCGGTGTACACTCCGTTCATGTTGTCCATCTTCTGCTCGACGATGCTCTTGGCGGCATCAGTCAAAGGTTTCACTTCTTGGAGGAGATCACTGCCGAAAGAGAAAGGGATATTATACATATACTAGTGTATCCACTTTAACTGCCATGTAGACTCACATGTAGATGAATAATGATTAATACATTCACACATGAATGACTTCCATTCAGATACAGAAACTGAGCAAATATATCTATAAGTTTTCGTTGATGAATAGGTGAACGTCATAAAGGATTTAAAAAACATGTGGTCATTTTACCTCAGAGATCTCTTGGTTCCGGTTGCGGGGTCTGTGGAACCCTGGGAGCTGAGAGCGTTCATGGTGCCCATTAACAGACCTTTTAGTAAGTACCAAAACCATATATCATTTACCCTCTTATCATTTTAAAGCTATTTTGCTTGTTCTCTTTATATGTTTGTTTATCGAAATTCAAGTGTTCATCTATGAAATATGAAAAAAGAATATCTAATTCTGGCCGCCATCCATGCAACATAAAAAGCATATTCAACCAAGCTTGTCAAGATAATCTAGAAACAACCCTTGTTTAATTGATTTTATCAACGTGTCCTCAAACTTTAGCTTCTTTAGCCATGATATAGAATGTATTTGTGAAAACGTTACCAATGTTGTTAAAGTAAGCAACATTTAAAATCATTATATTGAAAGTGGTCTCAGTTCATGCTTATACAGAAAAGGACTTTGAAATAGTAATGATGATTCAATATCTAGAAACCTTTGTTTATGATAAATTCGTTGGTAAAGCAGGAACTTTTCCAACTGTTAACCTTTTATTATACTGAAAGAGTTTATCTGTCGTCTGAATGTATCTTTTTTACTTAAATGTTATCAAAGTAGGCACTGCAGTGAGACGAACTTGCTACTTTAAGAAGCTAGCTACAATTATCATTTACAAATGGCACAAGCAAAGGAAGTATAAGCACTGGCAGTAAGCATATAAGCTGACAGAACAAAGGTTAGCAATAAAATTGTTTTTTAATGCAATCCTCACTTTGGAGAGCCTGGGAAGCAAGCTGTGAGCCCTGCTCTTTGGCTGAGGTAAGAAGGTTTTGTCCTACAACTTTAGCCTGATCCCCAACAGCGTGGAATGTAGTTGTCAGAGAGCTCCCGATGTTGCTAAAAGCATTCTTCAAATCGTCTAAGAAACTGGCCTGACTGCCAGCTGTCAAGCAAAGCAACAACAAGACTGCAACCTTCATTGTGCTGTAAGAAAAGCATGAAAGCATTGGGGTATGTTGTTTGCTCATTACACCAAACCCTGTACCAATACATATGTTATTTATTTTCTCAATTTTGATTTCTAGCTTTTAATCTTTAATAGGATAAGCAAGGTGTGTGTATTCTGCTGCAAGTTTACATACAGAATGCTAAAAGAACAGTATAAAAAGCCGTGCTAAGCAAAACATCCTGTTTCAAAGCCGACAACAACTGAAGCAACGGAAAGCAAAGCGCTGTTATTGTTGCTTGTGTTTGCACATTGCTCACTCTGTAAGGCTTGGGAAGCAAGTTGTTTTCCTTGCTCGGAAGCTGTTGTTAGAAGATTCTGGCCCACAACTTTAGCCTGGTCTCCGACAGCGTGAAATGTGGTCGTCAATGAAGTTCCAATGTTATGAAAAGCATTCTTCAAATCGTCTAAGAAACTGGCTTGACTACCAGCGGCAATGCAAAGAAGTAGCAAGACTGCAACCCTCATTCTATCATTTGGCAAAATAACAAATATTTAAGCTTCATTTTGGTACTATGCTTGCAAGACACCTCAGAACTAACCATTTTGTTGTGTAGAGTGGCATTCACCATTTAATAAAATACACATTTTTGTGCGTAATTCGACTACTTTTAAGCTTTAAGGAATGTGTTATCTTTCGTTAGAACAAAAGCAATACTGAATTACACATAACGGGTAAGTTGATAATTATGAACATAAATCTTGTATGAATGAGGACTAATTTCCTGCCTTTGATTCCACAAAACTCACTCTGATAACTTAAGAGAAGGATAGTTATTTCTTTTGGTCGACTTGTTCTGTCTTATCTTCCGTGATTGCCACATACAATGTAGAATGTAGAACACTCCAATAATTGATATGCAATCCTGAGGTCATCGAAGAAATTTTCTTGACTTTCAGCCGTAATGTTATCGGGAGAAGAAAACGAGTTAACGGTATCTTAAAATTGTTTTACAATAAGAAAACAAATTCTTATGCACAATGTACAGTGTGATATTTTAAAGAAATCGTAAATCATTTTTAGGTTGTTATTTTAAAATTAAACCCAAATTTCTTTCTCATCTTTCACTCCTAAAGTTGACAGGTTATTGGTAAACAATTTCGTCGAGTCCAAGGCACTCTTTGTTGAATACGTTAGTGCCGTCTTGTGTTGGATTATTTCTAGTGTAGCTGTCATTGTGCACAAAGGAAAGATCAAAAAAAAATACAAACATAGTTGGAAAGTAGGTTACCCTTCTCCATGGCAATACTTACATTATCTGTAAAATCCGAAATATCAACTGACTCTATGAGATGACCCCGAGCCACTGGGACCTTATATACCAGTTGTTTCCATCTGTCCCCGTTCTCATCACGATCATGCGATCCAACAGAAATTATTCGAGGAATTTCGATAAGAAAATCTTCCGTTCCCTCCCAAGATGGCACCATCCATTGGTAGATGTGTCCTTACTGAACCAGTGGTCCACTATTTGGCCTTCATATGTCATGAAAACATCCCTTTGAGTCATGCTTGGGCAGATCTACATACATGTACCTCCCAGTGGATGATCATGCAAACTCTTGCATCATGATTTTTAGACTCTCTGGGTGACAAATTAGTACAAAACTCTTGGTATCTCTACAGTAAAATTGCATAAGCAGAAACGCTTTTCAAAAAGTGCAATCCAAAAATGTCATAATACCTAAGGTCCTCGAGTTTTATTACCATTTAATGAATTGCGTGTAGAATTATATAAATATATATATATATATATATATATATATATATATATATATATATATATATATATATATATATATATATATATATATGTGGTACAGTTCTTATACTTCTTTGTTATGTAAACAAGGCTCGTATCATGTTTTTATTTACACAGATTGTATGTTGGGACGAAAAACATGACTTAACCTTAATATCATTTATCTTCTCAAAATTCATATTTGATTCTACTAATTAAGCAAAAAGAAAAACACGTCATTTTTCTCCATGTATTTTCGCATCATATTTCAACCAGAATTCGGCATTTTTCATTAGAATTGCAAGTTTTTTCAAACACTTTGATGATGTGAAGACTGCAATTGGCCTTATATTTGTTTTGATTTTTGCATTTTTGATTAAAGTATTGCAGAACAAATCATTCTAATAAGAAAAAATATAAGTATATTTTGCAATTAGGAATTCGATGCCTTTTCATAAATATTGATCAAGGAAGAGCGAATCCAACCTCATTGCGCACATCCGCGGAAATTTAGATGGTTGTTATTCTTTACCGAAAATTGAAAAACATGCGATATGTCCTTTAAAGTATCCGATCCGTATTAGGACCTAATTTTTCTAACCTTGAATACCTTGAATACCCATTATGTATTAAATACTCTGATATTTTAGAATAGAAAAATATTTACCGAGAGAAATTTCAAAAATATTATTAACTAAGCAGTAATTAATTAATGAAGATTGCATTAAGGTCAAATGGGGACAAGCACATTTTTGAAATAAAAAAGTAAATACTAAGAATATCAATAAATGCTTTGGTGGAAAGGTGTATTTTATCATTAGGAATACAAAAACTATTGAAAATAAAATAATAAAATTTCATACCGTATAGATTTTTTTTAAATTAATTTTTATAGATTAAAAGCAAAGGGGGGCAACTCTTCAGGAAAAGGAAAAGGTCATTTATTAGGACACATTCCGCTCTTAAATATTGATACTTAAACGTGAAAATTATGTCCAAGTATAGTGAGTATTAAGCCCATACATATCTGTGATGCATACAGATTCATTGAATCTGGGGCCATTATGGATCGGATACCTTAACACGTCCGTCACGATTGTGTTTTGCTTAACATTGATTTGATATATAATTATGTATTATAAGTGTAACACGTTTTACGTTCACGATACTATAATCACTCTTGCCTGTTTTATATAGGATAACAATCTCACGAACTAAAAATGGTCATGAGGGGAAAACACATACGTCATTGTTCCAGGAAAGTTTTTACATTTTGTACGTCCTTGATTGCTCACACACTTCGTTTTTGTCTTGATTTGTTCGCAATTTTACTTCGTTTGTTTTACGGAAGAAATTGTATCCTTTCCCCTTTTGAAACAATATTCCAATTTTGAAGGTTTTGACTCTCCATATACCCGGTACTTTTTTATATCAGTCAAAACTTAGCTGCCGGTGCCAAATGATTGATTGATATTCAAACGGCGGCACAACTTTCTTGGCAGGAAAAAACAAATTGTAATAAAAAAATTATGTCTTTTCATAGCTCTTTGTTGAACACTTTTGCAAATAAATAATTCTAATAGTCATACATTCCAAGTTCAGGCCCTTTATTATTCGATATATACGTGGCCATGACATATGCATCGCTATACTAGTACATGTACTTTATCTGACAAACTTTTCCAAGTACACGATTTAGGTACTATAGACTCGCATATTTTACCAGGAGGTAATGATAACTTTGATAATGAAACTAATTTTAGAATTTTCACTGCCGTGCAGAAATTTATAACCAATCTCGCAGATTTAAATAAGTATTGTATTATGTTTTCATGTTTTTTTTTCTTTAACATTTCTTATTCTACAGATATACCATGTTTTATGACAATTGTAAATTATTTTCATTAGGGTGAGAACCTAGTAAGTTGCTAGAACTTGTGTTCAAACCAATAGTATATCATATTTATAATAAAATATTGTAAAATTTGAAAATTTTAAAACGGGAAAGTACCGGTATAATGTACTTTTATAATGTACTTTTATCCACATTAATATCGATAGGTGTCCCATACCATCTTAAGGCTAGAAGCATTCTTTTTTAAAACTTAAATGTAGGATAGAGATCTTCTGTGTGATCCGCACCACAGTTGTATCAATTATTAAGACAGACAATGGAATGAGGCATGAACCAAGGAAGTTCGACTAATTAAAGTAAGCGTATGGGGATCGATTTTGGTTTTCCGACAGTATCGATAGGTGGTTTTCAAACGTAAGACAATGCGCTATTCTACAGGGAGTGGGTGTCAGTCTTCTGGATCCGCACATGAAAGTTAATTCAGTTTTGGCTAGATTTCCGAAAAGTGTGTTTTGTATTAAAATTATGTATATTATGACGAACTTTCAGGGTCATTTAAATAAGTTTTTAAATTAAAAAAATTATTAAAATATGCGTCCATGAAAAAGTGCTTGCTGATTTCACACAATGGTAGATAAAATGTACACGGTGCAATTTGGCCATGTTTTGGCTCATTCCTGAATTTGACCGTTGTAAATTGCTGACATTCGAGTTTGACATGCGAAAAATAACGTCATAATCTCACTGGATTTCAGACAGCGAGGAATTTCTCAAAAGTGACGGAATTAGGGGGTTATGCGATATAATACACAGAAGAAACACATTATACAAATGGCGGAAACACCCTGCAATGACCCGATGAAACATTTTACCCTGCGATTAAGTATTATTTTCATTTTTACTGACGTTATTCAAATTGTGAACGATGGATTTTAAATTATGAAGTTTCTTAAAGTTAAAATCGAGAAATATCTAGTCCTCCAACATTTCCTTATTGCGCGTTTGAATTGTTCAATATATACACGTAGTTTGTTGTGGTTTTATATAGTTTGTTATGATTTTGTTATCTTAAAGATAAAGTCTAAAAATAAAATGGTTAATTTTAAATCATTGCTATTTTTAATACGTGACATTGATCCAGGAAGACGGCATAAATGATCTCCTTTTGGGTACTTCCTTATTCAATTTTTTTTTTTATCAAAATTATACTTTTTATTAAAACGATACTCTAAATGTTCTTTAATTCTGTAATAATATTAGCTATTGTAAAATCGATCAATATTGATGGCGATATGGCAGACGAGTTTTGTTAAGTAAACGTTCTCTGTGAATTGTTGTTGTTAATTGAATCCATATAGCTTTGATAAAGATAATCTGATTTGAAATGTCTTTCATATAATAAAAGTCTTTAAGTTACTGAAAAAAAATCGTAATTGTTTTTCAACAAGATATTTTAAGTATGTTAGTTATTAGTATGTAATGAATATAATGCATCGTTTTTCCGTCTTTCACGCGGCCTTCAACTAGTATCATCCCTTGAGCCTTCTGTCCTGCGGCCGAGTCATCAAGACTGGTGTCTCGAATTGTTACATGGTGTAATATGAAAAAAGTACGTAATATATATGTATTGTCTTTAAAATTATAATAAAAAATATATGTACTAATATGAATATTTTTCATTATGAATTCAATGCATGTACCACTGTCACAATGTAAACTTTACAAAAATGTAATAGTGCTGCATTTGAAAAATGGTTTGTATAAATGTACATCTTTTATTTTTAAAACAAATCAAACGTAAATATCCATATATGGTTACAAAACAAAATAACCTATTCATAATCCCCCCCCCTAATAAATGGGGGGGGGGGGGGGGGGGGGTTCAATAGCAATTTTAAGACATTTCGGTATAGTTTTGAGTATTCTGCATCAAACTTATCCCAGCTTAAATATTCCGAAGAAGTTCGCATAAGGGGTGTTAT
The DNA here is from genome assembly GCA_033439105.1 of Magallana nippona. Lineage (NCBI taxonomy): Eukaryota > Metazoa > Mollusca > Bivalvia > Ostreida > Ostreidae > Magallana > Magallana nippona. The sequence continues at coordinate 33,771,861 of CM065920.1, forward strand.
CTATAAAACTATGGTCATTGACAGACACAGAGATCTGGTGTCCCTGATAGAACTGCGATATTCCACACAGATAGCCCGAATGTCGCTTTTCCGAGAATGGAGACCCGCCATACTTACCCATCAAAACAAAGGGCCGGTAATGAGGAATTATGGGTAGGAAACTAGTGATATTGTAGTAGACCTGCGGAACTTTAGTGACGGTTCTAAAATCAAAGACGACGGCGGCATAAACAAAATATATTCCAGTTTTTCCGATGACAAGTTTGTTGTGATCTACGATTGATAAATTTGAAAAGGCAGATCCGGTTTCTTCGGTGGCTGTCCAGTGCAACTGAGTCCGGTGAAAATCTTTCAGATACAAGTGTGCTGAATTCGGCCTCTCTCTCCACCAAGAAAAAGAATCTGATAAATGAATTGAATGTTTTACAATTATTTTCGTTAAAAACTATTATTTTAGAAAATACATCGAGTTTTGTAATTAATCACTTAAATAAAATATTGTGCCAAAGCAATAATTGCTTAATATTAAAAGTCTTAAAATCAAATATAATTGATCAATTAGGGCAGATTTTTATTCGTAAAACCTGTAGTAGTTAGCATGATATACTGGTTTGACCCAATAGTGAATACTATACTAGTATTGCTAAAGTAGGCTCATTTCCTTATGGCTAATATCTTAATCATGGCTCTAAAAAGTTATTATTTGACCGCGATCATAATTAATATTTTTTTAAAAATGAGTCATACATAGGAAGTCATACAGCTAAATTATACCTTTGTCGATCGGTTCCTCATTATCACTTATTTTCAAAACCTGAAAAATAACTCTTAAAAGTAAGAAAAGATTTCAACAATATCAAATGAAATAACAATATCAAAAAAAATTAATAATTATTTAAATGAATGTAAAAAGCTTCTAAGCTTCGTAGACTTTTAAATATCCGAACTACAAATATTGACTTCGAAAAGTTTATTCTCAAAATAAATCCACTCCAACTATGTTATTTTTAATTTCAAAAAAAGTGCAGTTTCTAAAATAAGACTAAAAAAATACAATATGTAATTTCTTGACGATTTTTAAAAAAAAGATCATTACGTAGTCTTTTTAAAAAACTATTTTCATTTTCAAAATCAAGCTTTCTGCGAAACATGACCAGTTAGTTTTACTTTCGATTTCCTATGTTGAACTACCTTTCGTGCTAGGCTTGCTAGGCTTCTATCTTCCAAACAGCACATCTGTGACCCATTTTTTGAAATTGATATTTCATTGTAAAGGGTCTCTTCAGCTGAAATGTTTTTCCCTAAATATGCACATTCTACACAAACAGTATCGCTCGATACCGATAAGTCAGAGTAATAATTCTTCGACTGACCACTGGCGTGTGCACTAAATTCTTCTGTCACAGATTGCATCGAATTGTCATCGTCCTTCTTAATGTCGTGTAAATATTGCAACACGAGAAGCGCAGTGAAAAGTAATGCATTAATTCCAATTGAACTGCATAATACTCTCCTCGTATTCAAAATGCAAGTTTCTCGCGCCATAGCCACATCGCTACTAATACAAAGATCATGCGCATGCAATATTGACCTCAATTCGATTTTGGAAAATACATACCCTTAATTTTCTGAAAACGGGGCTAAAAATAGATTATAATAGTAACCCTAATTGTACTTTCGTTTTACGATTATTATTTTTTCATTGTTCTACTTTCATTATTGTTTCCCGATAATCTTGTTAAAAAAATAAATACATTAAAGCTTAAATATACCAGGCACGTAGCATCGTTTTTCAAAGTTGGGGGGGGGGGGGGGGGGCAAACTCTTCCAAAAAAAAAAATCCCAATATCATGACATTCCTAATCCGTGGGGGGGAGGGGGGGTTCAGTATAGATAGTTAAGTTAAAAAAATAATTAATCAAGAAAACGTGACATTCCTAAGCCGGGGGGGGGGGGGGGGGGGGGGGGGGGGGGGTCTGGTATACCTTTAACTTCAATTTCACTCTTAATTTCCTTATTTTGTATTCAATTTTTTACATATTCCCAAAAATGGGGGGGGGGGGGGCAATTTAGTGATAAATCTTTTTTTTTCTGTATGATTAAAAAAAATGTTTGCTACGAGAAAAAAAGGGGGCTGACCCCCCCCCCCCCCCCCCCCCCCAAATGCTACGTGTCTGATATACATTGCAAAACACATGCCTTTGAAATAACAAATGGACTCGATTACATGTATATACGCTGTCGACATTTCAAATTTTCATCTGGTCCTGAACCACCTTCAGTGCCAACCAAACTTGGCGCAAATCATCCTTTTGTTGAAAGGATTCTTCACGACCCCGTCACAAGGGAGACCACTCTCTTTATTTTTATTTAAACAATAAAATGCTTTCTGTAGTGATTCATGCGGGATGTGAAGAAATAAATTATCTGGGGATCTGAAAGGAGAGGATAAAACTCTAATATTGAGCAATTGACAAAATTTAAAAAAAGAAAAATCAGTTTATTGGGAAAACCGTGAAAAAATATCAATGAGATGTTTCATTTTGATTTGGGTCTTAAAGAATATGAATTCATATGAATCAAAATCGGAAATATATATGTATTGGAAACAGAAGCTAAAACATATGAAGAGGGGAAAAGCATACGTGCTGTCAGTTAGGGGAATATTCGACGAGAGTACTGCGCCGGGCCTGGGTTGATTTTGCTATGTACTCCAATAACTCCGGTAGAAAAGTCTAAACCGGGCTCATTTCTACAAGGGGAAAGATTTTACGGGGGAGAAGATGAGTATGATCTTTTTTTTTTTAAATTAAAATCAAAATGCTTGTTGCTTGGATTTTAATATTATACAATGCATATTCTATCCCACGATATTTATGCAGCACTTTTTTCTTATTTGATATTCCTAAATATCACCAGAGTCCAAATAATGTTCATTCAATAGTATGAAAAAATCCCAAGATATATTAAGTTTGACATATTTTGTAACCGGCTAAAAATAAAAAGTCTTAAGAGATTTTGCATTGCACAAACGACATGGAAATATCCTGAATAAAAAAAAGTTAGATAATTGTGCCTGGTGTCTCGGGTACTTCCGAATGGAGACAAGATGTCAACATTTCACATTATAAATCTCCGTAAGAAATTTGTTTTCGTTCTTGTGAGATTCTCCGGGTTAAAACAGATCAATGGAGACATCTTTTTCCCCCTCGACTTCAATTGAATTTAATCGACACGTAAAATTTGTTTAAAATCGTCAAAAAATGACGAAAACGATAACTTGGGACAGACTTTAGATGTATATTGGAAATTGGTCTACATTTTTTGTGATAAATCGAAATCCACGTGGTTGTCTGATTCTAATCAGATTGCCTCTTTATTAGATGTAATAGCAATCACTTTATATGATAATAAAACATGAACTAGTTGAAACGTTTTCATAAAACATTTAATTTCTTTAACTGCAATTTTATAAAAATAGAAATATTAAACACATAAACCATGACAACATGTCGGGACGTCGATGAATGAGTTAGGCGCTTGGACCTCCTAGGGGTAAAAGGAGACAAGGACTCTGGTAATAACTGTTGTTCCACTTAGTCACTTCAATAGTATCCCTGTAATATCAAAGGTCACCCATTAGTATATATCAACATGCGTACATATATAAGTTGATTATGTAAAATTCATGATTTGCATAAACGATGACTCAAATGGATAAGTCTTACCTTTCCTCTGGATCTGCGTCCGTATTTACCACCGAATCCACCGCTGCTGTATCCTAAACTACCTCCAATGAATCCTCCACGTCCATATCCACCTCCGATACTACCGTATCCACCTCCAATACCACCGTATCCGCCTCCGATAGGTCCGTATCCACCTCCAATACCACCGTATCCATCTCCGATACCCCCATATCCACCTCCGATACCACCATATCCACCTCCGATACCACCGTATCCACCTCCGATACCACCGTATCCGAATCCGTCATCATTACCGTATCCACCAAACCCGCCGCTGTATCCTCCTCCGTATCCACTGCTGTATCCAGCAATTCCTCCTATTCCACCATATCCGCCTCCGTATGCGCCTCCATATCCACCTCCGTATCCGCCACCATATCCACCTCTTTTGTAGGTGGCGCTAGCGTAAACGACACAGAGGGCAAGGCATACAAACTTCAGCATTTTGAAAGGTGGAACTAAAAGAAAAAGAAATAGTCTCAGAATCAAGTAATTTTCATTACTTTCAGAAATAAGTTTTTGCCTTAGAACACCACCGATTCGGTCTCCATTCAATAATTACTGGACAAATTAATAGTACTCTCCCTTAAATTTTGCTAAATAGTAACAGAAATTAAAACTATACATAATTTTTCAGGCTACTTATTTCACAAATAAAAGATGATATAAATGATAATATGTCCCTTTTATATCATATAAGCAAAATGCTTGAACAGAAAATGCAACCCAAGATAGTGATATCATTTGCTTGCAGCTTTTAAGGATGTTCACCCCCTTGACTTAGGGAGAGCTCAGTGAACACCGTCTTACCTGTTCTGACGGGCTGATCCTGTCTGCTTGATCCTCTGCACCCGCCTTCTTATATACTCTCCCAGGAGATAATGACCGAATAGCCGCGGACACATTTATTGCCCCTTTTTCTACGTGACCCTTGTGATTAATTAACCTCATCAATCAGACGTTTAGTTCTCACCAGGAATAAAAAGCGTATTCCTTATTGGTTTCATAATGTAGAATGTCTTGTTTGGATGACAATAATGACTTTGCAACGTTTGTACATGTTGCATGTTGGTGGTTTCAATTATCTTCAAAGAGATGCCGGCTCAGACATTCAACTTAACATGCTTTATTTATTTATTTATTTATTTATTTATTTATATTGCTTATTCATTTATTTATTTATTTATTTATTACTTATTTATTTATTTTTATTTATTTTTAAAACTTTATTTGTTTGTTTATTTAAGAATTCTTTCATTCAAACGTTCGTCCATTCCTAAATGTTATTTAAAAAGCTAATAATTTATACAAGCATACCTCTTGTTCAATCTAAATGATAAAATGCATATACTCATTCGGATAATTGACCGTATAATATACATAATAAGTATGGTTTGCATTAAGTGAGAATGTTTATAAAAGTGAACAAAATCTGTTTTATTTGAGACATACAACTTTGAACAAGATTTTCATTGATATTCTGGAGGAGGCATATAAGCATGTAATGAAACTAAATATCTTGAAATTTTTTCCTATGCACTATGTTCAAAGATATATCTAAGGAATAAGGAATCATTCTTTGAGTATTATGAAGTGATAATTTCGGTCGGGGCGTGATCAAATTTAATAAAGGCCGAAGGGCTTTATGATAGATTTGATCACGACCCGACCGAAATTATCACCTCATAATATTCAAAGAATGATTCCTTATTACTTATATTTATATACTTTTCAGCAGTTGTATGATTAAATATTATAAAATCAATTATGCAAACCCGCTTGCGCCCCCAACAATACGTCTTTTGAATTTATTGGGCTGTATAGTACAAAATCGATTCGTAGTGTTATCACAGACAGAGACACTGGCAAATGTAAATATTAATGATATTAATATACAGTCTTTAACTCTGACTAATATCATTAGTGATTGCATTGGTGTTCCTCTTTGTGACTCATCGATATATAGGTATATTTTTCAATAATATTACGGTAAATGCATATTAGTTTATTGGTCCACCATTGATCTGAGTCACTCACACGCTTAATAAGCAACCGAGACAACTGTTTACGAAATTTCCATGCCAAACAATATTAGGGAGATAAATTATGGTAGTTATCACTGTTTCATCACATAATAAATGTACGTGTGGGCCCTTGTACACGAAATCCGCTGACCATTACTTAATGTCAATGTTTAGACGCACGCGCCTTTTGCCACATTTACGGGGGCATTCGAAGCGCGGTCAAGTATTTGTGGGTTGTCATTGCTAGAGGCCCATGGTCAGACAGGCAGAACATATCTGGGGTGTGAAACTTCATGTTGTTATATCGTTTACATGGCTCATTATCTTTCTGTAATATACTTTATTTGTTGACATAATTTTCTTAGGTAGAAAAAGAGAGACTCTGATCTCGCTGGAAACGATAAAATTGGTTACTTTAAGATTTACAGCACCATACGTGTATAGTGGGTACTGTTAATTTCTCCAGTATATATTCGTTTATTTGAATGATATTTCATTTATATACGTATTCGATTGAATGTAGAAAAGTTTTTAAAAAATGATCGGATGCTCTGCATGCGGTTCGAAACCTTTAGGCTATAACCCCCCGTCATGCGTGTGATAATTATCATCCCAACCACAACCAATATAAACAATCAATATGACATTCAATATGAGTGCAGTTGTGGTTGGTTCCCATCATGGAAGGTAGTTATAAGTAACCGTCACAGAATGTTACTGGGGTTTCGCTAACAAGACACCAAGTCTGGCCCTGGGGTACAGATCGCAATGTCTGTCCCCGTACAAGGCTCTTTAATAGCTGATTCATGTTCGTTAAAAAAGCAAACGAAATGCATACATGTTTACAAAATGATGCATATACATATAAATGTTTGTCTAGACTAAGTAAAAGGTTAATTTGAGTGGGGGAACTTTTTACCGATTTTTTTAGGGGGCTTTTTGTTCTCTCAAGTCGATATCTTGAGTAAACGTCGAACTTGTCATATTGTCCAGTGTAAAATAGCGATTTCCTCTATGGCAATTTTATACGCTATATAGTAAGATATTAGTAGAACGAATGTTACATCAGTGATAATACTGTGTTTGCTGAAACTGTAGTACGGCCTTCAAGAATATGTCTTTCAATGAAACTTAATAAATAGCCTCTGCATTTGTCCGAGAGGATATTTATTAAGGCAGTTATATATTTCTTATGTACAGAACTGGACACTTAGGGGACAGAATAGCCATTCATTGTGTAGATAACTACAGCTTAGCAGTCGAGAAGACGCAGAAAATTCCCAGTAAGTGTCACCTCCATGAGGGCTCTACTTTGTCCACGTTATGATTAACTCGGTGATGGATGCTCGCCCGAGCTGACACAATTAGCGCAGAATGCACCGGGGCATTAACTGTGCTGGACACTCTACTTCCTGGTCTGCTTAAAAGAAAAGGATTCTCCTTAAAAAGGGATATTTTTAAAACTTTTGAGTACCCTTCCCCTAATCCGCTACAACTTCATCGTGAACATGAGTAATAACACATGCCTCCTCGATTTTATTTCGTTGCAGAAAAATTGAGTAGCACCACAGATGAGATAATACTTACAAGTAAGGAATGCCTCCCATGTTTTATTGTTATTTTTTTTTTTAGACCAAATTAATATCACAGGTAGAATACTTTCCAATAAGGTATGACTTCCCAATTTGTAATTTCAGGCATCTTTGATAAAGTAAAATAATACTGGGTTTGCTGCGGGTTGATTTATTAAGTTCTGTGTTTTAATATCATAATTTACTCATGAAATGAATCAATCATGAAATAATGCCTTGTTGAAGTTGTGTCTTTAATAAAGTTAAATAATTTATTGAATTTTGATATCACAAAGACCTGTCAATACGATTTCAGATTGCGCGACATAAATTGTACAAATGCATTGTTTCTTTGTCGCAGGCTCAATAGACTCATTCAGGGATGCCGAGACATTGATTATAGAGGAATAAACAATAAATTCGTACATATTTTACATTTCGTGCTTTGATCAAAATCAAACAGAAAGCCACAGTATGTGTGTGCATGTTAGATTTGATTTGTATAAGTTTTACATGAAACAAGTATAAAGTTTATATATAGTCATGTATATTTTGAAGTAATAAAGCCTTTCGTGTAATTTATAATAAATCTAAGGCCGGTCAGATATGATAAAAACAATATAAATGTAACACAATTTTTTTGCTAAAATTCTTAAAGTAAATTCTTTGATTCCCTTGGCAATAATGCACCAAATCTGACCATTTTTCATATATATTCTTCTCCAAGCATGCCCCCTAATACTACCTCTAGGGCAAATGCCTTTTGATTCCATTGTTTTGTGAAGCAACATGTTTTTTTAATGTACAGCAGTAAATTATAACGGTTCCATTTACCATGTTGTTGACAGTTTTATACGGCAATTAAATTTTCATATCTGCAGTACGTACATATCATGCCATAATAGAAGGATTTTCGCCGTAAAACAGACATTATGTGGGGCTCTTTATCTTCCATTGGATTAAACGCACGTGATTTCGCCGTTATGAATATTAATGTTGTTTACATGTTGTCCGTTAGCTGTCAATGACCACAGAGGACTCACGTAACTACCGGTTATGATATGATACATCACATTGTTGTTGTTTATCTGCATACAGCGTTTGCTTATTGGTTTAAAATAAAGGCTTTGCTATCGCCATCGAACTGTTTATATACTCACGGGATGGGCACTTAATTTTTTGGAATAATAAACAAATCGGTCATACGTCTTTTTATAAACGATTTGAATCAAAATTAAGATGAACAAATAAAATAAAGGAAAAGGAATGAAAACATCAATTTTTTTTTTGTATTTTGTTTTATGCATTAAGCTGTTTAGATTGTACATGTATTTTAACAATATGCGTTTAAAAAACCCCGTCATATTACATGTCTGTTACATGTTCAACACTAGCGGCGCGACTTTGTTAAATCATCAACTACCGGGGGTTTGGGGATGGGTAATTTGTGATTGATTTTTTTTTTACGAAAAAAGTGTATGAAAGCTTCAGAAAGCACCTTTCTTTATTTTATTGAAGGTAAATTGTGGATGAACACACACATGTATATATACATATACAACTGTATATAGCATCAGAATTTCATTCACATTCCTTAAAAACTGTAATACTATATGCATATCAAAAAAGCATTATCTGTATAAACGAATATAAAATAAGATAAACATCAATAGATAATAAATATTAAAAAACCATTTTAACAAGACCTTGGACTTTCTATAGGACATATTTATTTCTTGCATCAAAACAGGTTAAAAATGACGCTGGTTTCGGGTGAAATATACACAGATTGCGTAGTCTAAGCTCAAAAGCCAGACAAATATTGTTGATTTCATAGAGCAACGGGTGAGTGGCCAACAGCGAAATAGACAAACCTACGTCCCATAACTACCCAAAGTCCAAGCTCTTGTTAAAATGGTTCTAAGAGAACGTAAAGCAATTATAAAAAATAATTTACCAATAGTAGTGTGATAAAGATATACATGTGTATGTAGTAATTCTTCCAAATTCATCGTTTCTTCGTTAAAGTTCGATCCCGTGTTAACAGTTATATATACATGTACTGATAATGATAATCGCAAAATTATTCAAACATTTTAGAAGTATAAGATTCCTCATACTTCATCAACCTCAACTTGAGATAAAAAAAAAAACATCTTTAAAAAATAGCAAAACACTTTCGTCCTTTAAATATGCATCCATGAAATCATATATATATATATATGTACATAAAAAGAGAAAATGGCGTTAAAAGACATATTATCACACTCATGAATTCTCCGATAAGATAGGTAAGGGGTCCGTGATGAGGAATTCATCGTTTTCAAGAGCTCTGTTCGTATTCTCAATCCACCGACCTATCCACTCTTGTTTTTCGTCTGATAAGTTCTGTGGAGACGCCGGGCGCATCTTGTCGCTCGCGGGTCTTCGGAAACCCCTCTTCATGAAGGAATCCCCGTTAATTATAGACAACTTTGGCGGTGACACTTTCGTTTGGCGGAAGGTGGCGATGCTGGGTAAATTAATGCTCCTGGCTAGCGGCGGATCCATCTGCTTGGTGGCGAATCGTGCATTGTCTTTCTTCATAAAGGAGGTAGCCACATTGATCACAAGTTTCTGCGTCCCATGACTCTGGGGTCGCTCGATCTCGAATGACGTTTCCCGCGGGAGTAACCCACCGACTGTCTGTGAGCGGTCCAGGCGGTAGGGGTTCTTCCCATTCTGAGTCAGCTTCAGTCGGTGGTTCCGAGGGTGCTCGATGTGGCGCCGAACTACGGTGGGAACTGGTGTGGCGTCTATTTTCAACGATTCCAGTTGCATTCTTTTCATTGAAATTAATGTTTCACAATTATTAAACCACAAGAATTCACATTGCAGAAAGGCCCATTTCTGGAACACCAAAATATACCAATTTGACACTAGTTATGAAACATTTCCAAGAGGTGTTTTTTTTCATAATTATTAATCCATTTCTAAAGAATATTTAAAACAGACTGTTCTCTGCTACCAGCTACCAAAAAAAAATCATGCCATGTAGCAACCCTATCCGAAGATCACCATACGTCACAATTAGTCTTTTATCATATAAACTATCAAAAACTGTGCCCCTGTGTACTCCTGGCATTTAAACATTTTTGCTACCGTGAGACGCAATTATAAATCCGACCGTTAAAAAAGATACATATTGCTGATTAATAGTGACCGACTACCGGCAATACACAGATAAGGCGAGCAGTTAAAAGACAGCGCACCGGGTGTTAAAACTCAACACAGGGACCTCAACCTCCCGCGGTCCAAAAAACAACCGTCAGCAAGGATTTCGGACTGTAGTTGCTTTATAAAGAGAGATATATTTTGTGTGCAGAGGGGCAATGTGTAGGTAAATAATCAAAACACGCACATACCTCCTACTATGCTGAGAATGAAAATTCTTGTACGCCATTATATGTACATGTAGGTTATCGAATTCGTTTCATCATAAAACAAGGAATTTTTATTTGCAATATTTAAGAGAACTAACGATCTAAGAGAACTTAAAAATTACAAGAGTAAAACAATCTAAATAGAATTTTGTCACAACCGTATGTATATACACGTGATAACGTGAAATTAAGATAATGAGAAATGCATACATATAGCAATCGTGGAGTCAATATAAAATTTCGTCAAAACAATAGAATAAGAATTAAAACACCAATGTTACACATGTTAAAAGAATTACCAGGGGCAGTATTTAGAAACTACCACAAAAATCTACTTTAACTGTAATAACAAGAAATCAAAGAAATTTAAAACTGTGATTTGTCAAACTGTTTTTTTTTTTAGAACTAATTAAGACACCTCAAAATACACATAATAATGACATTTCTGTAATGCTTTACCTGCCTCGAACAAGTTTCATACCGCAGGAAAAATGTTTTTTTTTTTTTTTTTTTTTTTTTTTGGGGGGGGGGGGGTCAACAAGGAGCGAGCGACGGAGGAGATTCGAAAAGGATGGAGCAGTTAGTTTGCATACTGTATATATGCAAGGCCATTCCAAGTTTTATATTCGTTTAGTGTCCGCGAACTAATTAATTTTAAAGCATGAAAGACGATATTACATCCTTTTGTCTGTAAATTACTGCGCATTATGATATATAACTTATTGTTATATATATTCAGAAAAATTCAACATTCGACCATGGTAAGATAAAAAAGTTTTAAAGTAATAAATTGGTATGAAATTTAATACAGACCAGTAGCATGTTAGGTGGTCTAGCTATTAATATATGACGGTCACGGGGAATAACTCTTGCAACAACTTACATGAGTACATGTACATAAACTCTATAGAAATCGTAATTTTTGTCATGAAAAAGACGGAATGGCAGGCCCAATGAAAACTATATCTGAATGAACTGGGTACATGTTTGAAAGGTTCTGATTCGTATAATAGAATGATGCTTAATGGTTAAATTGAATTTGTTCTGTAATTGATGCTTAATCAGTTAAAATTAAATTGTCTTAATTATGCTATTGCTATCTGATAAACATGATTATTTACTCAATCCCTAGAGCTTGCGTGAGTCTACATTTTGTACATAGAGACTATCTATAACTTAACTGATTTAAGAAATAAGGAATCACTCTTTGAGTATTAATAGGTAATCAAATACGGCCAGGGGTGATCAAATCCAATAAAGCCCAAAGGTCTTTATAATAGATTTGATCACGCCCGACTGTATTTGATCACTTCATAATATTCAAAGAAAGATTCCTTATTACTTATATTTATATCTTTTTCAGCAATTATACGATTGAATATTAAAAAAATTATTAATGAACAGACAAAGCCACTGGGACATTTAAATATTGAAAGGCAAAACACACTCTTAAACTGATCTATATAGATTTGTACATTGCACTTCGTTTGTGAAATAAGTAATGTACATGAACATTATCAGCTAGATGCACTTTACCTGTGCAATATGGGGAACTTCACCTCCACTAAAAAAGCGGAAGAAAAAGAAGTCAATACAAGGTAAATATCATAACACAATTGACTAGCTCTTTCAGTTTTTATCAAATATTTATTAGATGCATGGTATGCATCAGAACATAAAGAGTTAGTGTTGTTACTTTATGATGCACTTTCACTTTGAGCCCTGAAAAGTGACATATCATGGTATATATAAAAGAGACAGGGGGAGGAAAATATATGCGGCTTCAGAAAAAAAAAAATCGGCTGTATGTTTATCCAGATTTGAGTTACAGAAATTTCTAAAACAAAACAAAAAAGTTTTCAAAAGTAATATTTTTAAAGATCGAACATTATTCTATTTAAAAAAAAAGGGACCAATCACCTCTAGATTTGTGTGTATGTAACATAATGGGCATAAATCGTAAAACTTATCGAATGATAATCATGTATAAATATAATATACAAGGGGTTTGAACACAAGATCTAACAACTTACTAGGTTAAAAGAAGTGATTTTACAATTGTCATAAAACATGATATATTGAAAAAGATAGTTAAGGAAAAAATACGAGAGCAATATTTTATCTCTTAAGACAGGGGCAAGAAGAGGATTATCTGTTTGTCGTTGCGATTGATTTGGGCACAACTTACTCTGGATATTCATTTTCTTCGAGAGATGAATACAAATCAAATCCAAATAGCCAGCGATTAAGACAATGGCGTGATCCGTCCAATAACCATGTTTCTAATAAAACGTCAACTTGTATCCTGTTTGACCCAAAAGGTAAATTTCACAGCTTCGGTTTTGAAGCAGAAGAAAAATTCTACAACCTAGCTGAAGACGACAAACATGAAGATTGGTATTATTTCAAAAGTTTCAAAATGCATCTTTATAAGAAGGTAATTATTTTGCTTCAGTCTCTTATTACTTTATATCCTATACTTTCAAGAAAATAGACATGTTTTCTAGTACTTAAGGTTAACAAATTAACTATTATATATACCAAAATTTTAAGGGATGATTTTTCAAGCTATAAAGTATTATATAGAGAGAGAAAATGCCAAAGATTTAACCTTTAAAACTTGAAACTTCCCTTGTCTTTACACAAAGCACTTTTTTCAAAGGAGATAAATATAGTCATAAAATGGACATGAAAATCCAGTCGCTATCACTTTGTATATGATTTCTTTCGGGTATCAATTGATTTTTTTCTCATGAATGTCAGAATCTAGATGACTTGAGAGAACTTCAACTTATAGCCGAAAATGGAAAGACAATGTATGCACTAAACGTGTTCTCCCAAGCAATACGGTACCTTAAGGACGCATTTTTAAGGCAGAGCAATGATGCAGGTTTAAACTGGGAAGAACATGATATCAAATGGGTTCTAACTGTTCCAGCAATTTGGCCAGAGGAAGCAATATCATTCATGAGAAAAGCAGCTGAAAAGGTTCGTTTGTTTTTGAAAAATTACTGACTTATGTTTATGTAACTTTAATCCCATTTAACGTTCATGTATATAATATACAATTGCAATTGAATGTATATACAATATGTCTACCAAAGCAAGTGCATTAGCCGAATTACATGATCGTACAATCTTTTTACAAGAATATCATATAATTCGTAAATTTATATCACCTATAAACCATAAAGATAAACAATAAGTAAAGGTATGTTGATGTATACGCAGGCTGGTATAGTCGAACATCTGAAGATATGTTTAGAACCGGAGGCGGCAACTATATTCACGTACGAGTCCAACCAAAACCTTATCCATCCTGGTCGCAAATTTATTGTCGTGGATGCTGGTGGTGAGATCAAATATAAAATATCTATAAATAATAACATGCACTCGCATCTTAGTTTTTTCCCCCTTCTTTTTGATGGAAAAACCCATATCAGAAGGAGAAATTCTGAAATGAATAAATTCGTACTCTGCTTGCCTTATTCGTTTCTTGCTCAGCTTGCCCAATTCGTTTGTTGCTCTGCTTTCCCAATTCGTTTGTTGGTCAACTTGTAGTATATGTTAAACAGTTTAAAGCGTTTTATTCTATAATTATATGTTAAGTCCTGTGTTATTTAGCTACAGAATTAGATAAAAGTGGATTTCTTGATTTCTAAACAAACAAATAACAAGTAAATTGGGCTTGGGTATAAGGATGTGAAATACATACTGTAAAACTTCTTTATTTTACAGGCATAAAGTCTTATGCCTTAACTTTAACAGCGACAGAATTAAAAAAGAAAAATTTAAGAACTAAATAGAATTTCAGACTTCATTTCTGTCTATTAGATCCAATTATTGCATCATCTTTTCATTTTTTTTCAAGATAAGAGCATATTTTCTCTCTCTCTCTCTCTCTCTCTCTCTCTCTCTCTCTCTCTCTCTCTCTCTCTCTCTTTCTCTCTCTCTCTCTGTGTGTGAAATATATTTTCTCCTCACAGGTGGAACTGTGGATGTGACAGGGTATGAAGTATTGAAGAAGAAAGGACTTAAGGAACTCTTTTCTCCGTCAGGTGGGGATTGGGGAGGAAACATAGTCAATAAAGCATTTTTGTCTCAATTGGGTGATATTTTTGGAACAGATTGTTTAAACATATTTCGACGAGGCCATGCAAGTGAATATCATGAACTTGAAAAGTCAATTGAGATTTCAAAAGGGATCGTCACGTCAAGTGATGAAGACACTGACTTCACTTTGAAAGTTCCAAGTGCATTGTGGGAAATGTATCGACAGCATTCTGAAAACCGTAATGAAAATGACGAAATATCAAGAGAAAAACACGGAGAAACTTACAAAATTAAACTGAAAGCAGATAAAATTCGTTTTTCTAGAAAGGTGGCAAAATCATGTTTCAAACAACCTATAGCTTCCATTGTTGAACATCTGAAAAGTCTTTTGAATTGTTCTGATGGGCAAGGCATTGAACTGATCATTATGGCGGGCGGATTTTCAAATTCAATGATTCTTCTTGATGCAGTAAAAGAGGCGTTTCCAAACGTCCAGGTAGTAACACCGCACTTCCAGGAAGGGGACGCATCATGGTCTGTCTTGAGGGGGGCTGTTAATTTCGGGCATGGGTCTAATCTGATAGATTACAGACGGTGCAAGAAGACCTATGGGTTTGAGATCACCGAGCCTTATGACGTAACGAGACACGGTGAACGACAACCGGTCAAAGTAAATGGGGAGGACCGGTGTTATAAGGTTTTTAAAAAGATCGTAGAAAAAAATGAGCCGTTAAAAGCGAATGAAACACGAACCGAAACGGTTGGAATTGAACCAGATTGGGACGGGAATTTACTGTTTTATGCTTCATACAAAAAGGATCCAATTTTCACAGATGAAGAATCCTGTTGGAAGATCGGTAAAATTCATGTGGATAAACCTTTTCCAAAGATTTCTATTCTAGAGATCAAGATGTTTTTCGGCATGAGTGAAATTGAATTTGAAGTAATAAATCGCGATAATGGTAAAAGAATTAGAAAACATCTTTCGCTTGATAATTGATAGAGTATAAAAACGACATCAAACCATATATTAAGAAAACTGCATAGTCATTGCAAATGCAAGCTTAAGGGACTGGAGTTTTCCCATTGGCGGATTAAAAGGGGCACTTGAATTGTCAAAATTTAGATAAAGCAAAGCCATATTAGAGACAAAGCAAGAAAATGACTCGTGAGACTATCAAACACAATCAGTAGTTGTATTTGTTTGCTGATAATTTTATGCTAATTTCTGCAACTTCTCCCTATTTTAACGACTCTAATAATATTTTTTTATGTAATTACATTTGTAAATTTATGTTCATCTTAGTTTGGAACCTGACAAATTATGCAATTGTTTAAATATGTACACAATTATATACTCTAAGTATATGCTAGTATTCTACAATATTAATAAAATGCTACGGTTGAAAGACATGTAAATTTGGGTTGTTTACTCCAATGAAAACCACCAGTGCGTCACATGCTTATAAAAAGACGTAAAGTTGAGTAAAACCTCGATTGATTTTATCATCAAACACATTCAATTTTATGGCATTATGGATGCATTTAATTATTTTCGTTTATCCAGTATGCCGCAAAACCAGACACATATTACCTACTAGAAATATGATTGAGTTTATGTTGCGAACTTACACGAGCTTATATATGCATGCATATACATCAACTGATGAAAACGAACACTGTTGAAAAATTAAAGAAATCACGTCAAATGGTAATGTTATTGTAATAAAACTTAAGCAATTGCCATTTAATGAGATTTTTCCTATAAAATATATATTATAATTATTTTTTTTCAATTCAATTATCGTTTGCCAGAGTCCTATATGAAATTCATTTCTTTCAATTTACCTAAGTACCATGGTCATTATTTCGTAATTTGGTACATGTAAATTGAATGTTTTTTTTTAAAAGAATCTTCACCTTAAAAAACACTTGCCATTATTTAAGGACATTGTATTATTACTTAATAATACCCAGTTTTCATTTTCACATTTTAATTTTCAAATACATGTACAAACAATTATAACTTTTATCATTTATCGTAACGTATTTTAAACAATCACACCATGACTAACGTAAGTCTATTTCAGTTAATTCCTTGTCAATTCAACATTTGAATTTTTAAATACAAGCAAGGTTAACTTTAATCATTATAATAACATGATAACACAGTAAGGTACACAAGTCAATTTCAGTCAATTCCTTTGAATCACTTTTGTTTGGAAGTTCTTCCCATCAAATAGAACTCTTGGTTTGGTTTCAAGTTCATTAAAAATGCCATGCGATTGGACAATGCAAATAAAGCTGTGACCGCCCCAATATCCCATAAATCGTCTTTATTAAGTCCATTCTTTGTAAGGTTTTCTATCTTATCCTCTGTGAGAGGCTGACAACGGCACAAATCCATGGCAACATCTAAAATGGCGCGTTGTCGATCGTCGAGATCAGCTGTTTTCCAGTTTGCAGCAATCTGTATTTATTTAGATAACTATTATATACACATTTCGACACATTTCATCTCACTCTAAAAATACACAAATTAGAATACATGAAAGTTTAACCAACTGACAAATCAGAAAATATTGGTCATTTTATTTTGAAAGTGTGTATCCTACTGCAAAAATCTTCATCAAGTTTGAGTAGGTATTTAGGGGTATGAACAGCTCCTCTCATTTTGATATAAAAAATCTGGAGCCTGTACAATTTTTGCTATTGATGCATTTCTGATATCAATAGTGTGAATTACTATTGTATTGTTTGCATCAATTAGGAATTTTTTTTAAAAAGACTTTCTTAAAGACACAAAATATAACTCTCATATATATTATCTACATCACCCACTTTAAAAATACACAAATTAATACTGTTAGACAATGTTCGTTTCTTTTTAGTGTTCTACTATTTAATTCCTTAGCACCGTCGATTTGTGATTATTCTGATTTTATCACACCTATGTAGGTTAAATTTGATCCGGAAAATGGAAAATTTGGATTGAACGATCTTACAAGTACAGTGCTTGTAATTGTTTAAGATATACTTTGGAAACATTTGACATTTTGACGTTTTTGTACGCAATATGAATCTGCGGTTAATCAAGTACAAGAGCCAATCGTTCCAAATGACATTACAAACAAAGTTATTAGGTTTGTATGCCCAAAACATCCAAGACAAATACAAAAAATACAAGATTTTAATTTTGCCGACACATGTTCTAGAATAATTAAAATCATTACATACTATAGCAGAGTACAGAGTGCAGTAAAAGGTCTGGAGTTACCGTTCTTGTACTTATGCAAACTAATACACAAGAACAGGATTGCCGTTAATGTTCATGTAAGATGTTCATTTGAAAAAAATGACAAATCGGTGAAACTCAGATATATATGATGGGTAAATGACAAAAAGGCAATATCTTAAAATTTTACACTGAGAAATCAGTATATTATCTCGACAGAATAGAAAAACAAACAAGTGTGTTGGTAGTTCTTTGTCATGGCTTTACTTAGTACTGTGCATGGGACAAGTAACATAGTGCCAACTACTATTGTGCCTAACAGTTATCCTGGTGCTATAATAACTATAGAGGGGGCCCTATTGGAAATAAGCTTTAAAGATTTTTTCGATTAACCTATCATAGCACAGGTTATGTAACACTATTTACTTGTAATATATTTATTATGTATATCAAATACTACGTCTTTCCCATTATAAGTGCGGTGCATTTATATGTATGACGACACGATACCAAACAAATCTAACACATGCTATATACAGGGTTATTATGTTATTTTCGCCTTTCTAAACTTGCAAAAGGTTTCGCCCAGTTTTAAATTCGCCAAAACACAGCTGTGTCAAAACAGAGAATAGTTTTATTCTGTATTCACCTAGTTTTAAATTCGCCCACTGACAATGAGGATGAAAGTGCAAATGTATCGAGGTGTACATTTTCAATGCCGTGTTGTGGTTTCAATGAAGTCTAAGCAGGGTGAAACAGACGACGAGAAAAAAGTTTCATGTTTCTTTCGTTTGTTGTGATGTCGAAAAAGCATTGTTTAAAATAGTTTCAATGACAAATAAGTTACACTCTCCTTAAAAAAAATGAATAATTATTACAAAAATATTAATTGAAAAAACAAGGGTGGACGCATGTATCAATTTGTTTTAATTGAAAGAAGGAGTGTCCATGCCCCAAGTCCATGTGTTTTGAATAAAAGTTGGTCAGCCAAAATCTTTGACATAAAGAGAATATACTGTCTATTTTAGGAAACTGCGCTGCTCTTGAGAGAAAATATTTTAATTCATGCTATTTTGCTTACCTGGTCAGCAAGAAGGGGGTGTTTAGAATAAATTCGATGAAGGGCTCCGTGAGCTACGATGCAGTAGAGACAATGATTTTCTGCTGACGTAGCTAAAATAATCATTTCCTTGTCCGCCTTCGTCAAGTTCCCTGTGAGCACCACCAATAATTAAAATACAATTTAATCTAAAATGTATATAATTTCATTCTTGCAATCGAAAAACAACCCAGAATTATCTAATTTGGTTGGAATGATATAATAAAATGTAACAAAATATGTTCAATGTAATGAAATATTCTTAGCAGACTGTACATGTAATTACGTTAGGATGAAAGGAAAAAAATACAGTACCTTTGTTGACCCCCATAACAACATCATAATACTGCATGAAGGCTCGTAGTTCGTCGGGGCGATATGACATAGCACGAAAAACATTGGGTGAAAATCCACTCTTGAAGATTAAAAAGAAAAGAAAAGAAAATCAGTTATTCTTATTTGGAAAATTACGAAAAAATGTTTTCGGGACTACCAGCATTATAAAGTTTTTTTTTCATATTAGTATCACAATTGTTACAAAATAAGATAAAAATTACTATTGGAATAACTGCCATTGAGTATTTTCTTAATTATTTCATTAGAAATCTGATTTTACTTATATAGCCACTGCTACGTGACCGGCGTCGCTTAAGGTTAAGACTCCTTGATAAATGATTTCAAAGAGTCTTTTTAGTGCTTGGTCCATTATGACGTGATAGTTAATTTGATATATATGTTTTTTCCGAACTATTTTACTCTAAAAAAGTTAAAACATGAAACACTTTCTAGAGATTTCATCAGAAATCGTATAAAAAGTAATCCCGATACCTATGTTCAATTTAATATCATTTTAAAAAAGACGTCAAGAACATTTTATATGCCCTTTTTAGATAGACTGTAGGCATTCTGATTATAATTCATTCGTCAAAAACTCTGACATTTGTAGCTTGTTTCCTTTACATTTCATTGAAAATGACAGTTTAGAACACGACTTTTCACTGTGGTTTTCTTAAAATCAAGCCCCGGTAAATCTGATAAAACCAAACTATTATTATGAAGCATCACTAAAAGAATTAATTTCCCATTCAGAAATCTGTAGGCTACTTTCATTTACTAGATCTTAAATGTTAAATATTAATTACTGGTATAAAGCAAAGTATGAGCAATATCCATTCCCTCTCTTTATCAGAACTATCAAAGATTAAATCATATAATAAGAACCAATATCAAACCTTCTCTTCTGTTGTTTCCATGGCACTTCTTACGTCATCTGGTAGACTTTTGACGTCCGGAACAGGAAATCGACTAAAACTGTTCATCAAGATGGGTGACCAGTGTACATTTCGTGCAAAAATCCTCAGCAACCCACCCACCTTGTAGTATAATTAAAATAAACGGATGAATGAATGAATGAATAAGTAGATAAATAAAATACTACTAATAATAATAATCAAAAAATCTTCCGATAAAAAAAAGAATGAATGACAAACACATGTACATGTACGGTCTCCTTTGCTTTTGGGTGATATAAAATATTGTGTATTTATAACAAAAAGGGTGTTCCATACATTTTTCGTCCTATTTATTAAACAATATTTCATTTTGCGTACCAATACACCATTCAATTTTCAAAATGTTAGTATCATAAATTCATACTTTACTAAGCTTCTTTTGACGAATTAAAAGTGAATGCTGCGTCTTTTCTTTATTCTCAAAACCATAATAATTATATTTGTAATGCGCAGTGTTAAATCTGCACGATATGTCAGTAAACAAACGAATGTCGTACGAAACTATGTCACAGAATATGTTCTGCATTAAGCGTCATGATTGAGATCCAATATACCCCGATATCCTACGTGGCATTAGAATATAAATTTTGTTTTTGTCTTTACTTACCTGTCGAGGAACATAAGCTTTTAAAACAGAAGTAAACATTTCTGCAGTACTATGGAAAACTCTGTGTGCTTTCTGATTAGGGTCTGAACACCACGTGACTTTAATTCAGTCTTTGTTTAAATGCATGTACACGAATCCTATATTTATATCAGTAAGGTTTTATGTATGAACATTAGAAAATCTAACAAGTTTTATTAATGATGAAATTTTTTAAAGATATTCAGTCCATATCAACAACATGCAAAACAAACCTCCTCTAACAAAACATTTTTTTCAATGTTTTATAAAATATATATTTCTCGTTGTATTAAAAAAACCATGTGACCAATATTGTTTATATACATGTACGATAATTGTTTAATTCATGAATATTTCGAACCTTTGAGGTGTACTTGATTAATTCTATATCGAGATCGGTTGATAAACATGTATTTTCCGCAACATAATTGACAGAAAACATGCACTGACTGCATGTACAGACTACGGAAGAAAGTTTGGCCATAGGCGTCAAATAACTTTCTTATACATGTAGTTTATACAGTATTTAAAAGAACTTTTACTTACTTACTTACTAGAGATTTCATATACAAAAATTATATCAAATCCGCCAGTTTTTAGCCTGATAGATTTGTCTCAAATGGTTTTGTTTTCTTGCCGTATATGCAGCCTGATCACTGATTGATTATGCTGATATTTAAAGCTTGAATTTCGACCAAAATGCTTTTATTCATTGTTACGACACATCTCGTAACACCACAAAACAGATGATCCTTAATATTAAAATTATAATAACATAATCCTAATTGTTTTAATGAGAACTTTTGAAAAAATAAATTATCATTATGATGGAAAATTAATCCATGTTATATCAAAAATGCAGCCATTTCAATGAATCAGTAGAAAAATATTATCACATAAAATCGACTTCACCAAAAAAAAAAAACCACAAGGAAAAAAACCACAAACAAAAACAAAAACCGAAAAGGGAAATTATACTTTTTTTGGCAAAAACCATTGGGACGTCAGCAAAAGATGTAAACTTTTTTATTTACTCAAATGAAAGAGCGCACTACAAAGATAAATTAAATCATATTTGTATAACAAATGCTTCTTATAAGGGAAATTATTTTTAACATGACTATGGCAATCTCTTTTTATCTACATATCTATAAAAGTTGTGAAGGAAGCTGCCATAGATCAACCAGAAACCCATAAGACAACTTAAATCTCCATAAATGTATCTTTTTCAACCTCAATTTCATTTTTTAATGAGAATCGTATATCTTGGGGCTATTAAATTTATTAGCAAGATAGACATGTACAAATATCACGCCAGTAGCAAAATATAAAATGTTAAATGTTATTTGTCAACGAAGCTCAAATTTACAACAGGTATATGATATAAACTATCGCTGCAATAAAACAATGTTTCGTCCGATAATATCAACGATGCATGTATTACGAATTTTTAGCTAAAAAATGAAGTATATTGAAAACCAAAAAACAATCAACCTAAATTAAGTAGGGTTTGTTCTCACTTTTATTGGTAGAGAGGTTTGAAAAGTACTGTCATTCTGCAAAATTGAGTGGGAAAAATCGATTAAGATCTTTTAAAATCTAATAAGTGAAATGTGCCGTTGTCTGGTCTCTGTTTTAAATATCATGGGGAATCATTTAAAGATATAGATTCTTGTTTTGAAAACAAATGATGGTCCTTGTATTCCTTTGAGTCATAAAACTTGCACAAATGAGAAATGCGAGTGATGCTGGAAAGCAGATTTTTGAATATGGCTAAGTAGACTCAAATCATGTGTATATACCGTATGGCTGAATTTAATGGTTCCTTAGAAAATGTTTACGGAACAAAGACACTTGAAATAGCATAGTAATATAACGATGTTATTGAATTATTTTAGACAAAACCTTAAAGGGACATGGTGACGCACAAACCCATGATTTAGCAAATATCGAATTTTTACACGATTTCCACATTTTTTATTTATCACATGAAAAGGTGAACTTTTAAAAAAATAACAGTGTTCAAAAGTAAATAAATCAAATTTAAAAGAGAAAAATAGAATTAAGTGTTGGGGGGTTTCCCTTCCGCTTCATAGCCACGCAAGCGAATGTAAATAATGCAGCGCGGCATATATCATGAGCTAGTGGACTCTCATTAAAACCTGATGTCTTTAAGAACGATAAATTTATTAAGATGCATCTCTATATGAATGCATATTTCTTACCACAGACATCGAATACATTCAAATTCTTTTCTCAGTGTGTCAATCCCACTTTAAGTTAAGTATTTTTAGACAGCAATCGCAATCACGTGACACTAAAACAACTTATAGATGATGACTTATGATGCGTGAAACCTTCCGTATGATGAAATTTAGTATATTCCCTCTGATTTCAGTTGTCATCATCAAAAAGTAAAATATGTATTTTGAGTTACCATGTCACTTTAAACGTAATTATATTATCGCAATAACTCTATAGTAAAACTATTTATCTTAAAAACGTACTTTAAATTATATCAATAAATTATCAATCTTAAATATACCCAGCTTCGCCAATCCTTTGTGACCTAAAGGGTCAAGTTATAAATAAACTTGAAACCCCGTCACATACTATTGTACTTACCTTCCATATCAATTTTACAAATACTCTCTCTCTCTCTCTCTCTCTCTCTCTCTCTCTCTCTCTCTCTCTCTCTCTCTCTCTCTCTCTCATAATTGGAATTCATGCCCAAACTTCATTGATGTCCTTCTATTAACGATCTATTAACAAAACTTGTAAATTTTCAATTTTCATAACTATGTGTACCTTCAAAGCTGGTTAAGTGATAAATTTACCAATCATAATCCCCATTTAAAGAACTTTATTTGTTGTGAAATTGCCATTCCGTTATCTAGGCTGTAGGTTCTAGCCTCAATGTTTTTTTTAAAAATAATTTAAATGTTTTCTTCTATGCATTTCTAAAGTGAGCTAACATTTATTTTTTGCACCGAAATATCACAGATTCTAAGCCTTAATATTCTTTAAAAATTTAAACGTTTTCTTCTATGCATTAATATTACTTGTAATCAAATGAGCTTAACTTCAAATTGAGCCACTTTCTAAACTCTTTGGTGCATGACCAATCAACACTGATTTCTTATATCTACAAAGTATTAGAAATTTTATGTCTAAGCGTTGATGCAATCAACAATATGGTTCTTTAGAAGATGAGTTTTGTAAACACCCACATTTTATTTACTTCCTATTTATCACAAGAGGACCTGGTCAATCATTTAATGAAACTTGAAAGCCTTTCACCTTAGTACTCCGCGTGCAAGGTTTGGTTGATATTAGCAAAATATGGTTCTGGGGAAGAAGTCGAAACTTGTTCTTGGCCAAAGAAACCCGATCAACCCTTGTTTTCTTTACCTTCTTTATCTAAACCGTTTATAAATATATTTTGACTATAATAACCATTATTTACTCCGAGTTATTAATACATTTCACCTATCACAGTCACGTGATTCACAATTATAGTAATGTCGGAGTCCACCGGAATTTTGTTTTGATGCGTTTTTAATGGTTGTAACATGGAGATAGCAAACCTGCTAAATCTTCCGTAATATTATATCTTCCAAAAAGATTAAATACATATTCTTTATTTTCGGACCAATCGTTATCTCAATCCTCATTTGCACCTTTACGTCATTCAAGATTTAAATCATGCCGGTTTTGATAAAAGCACAAAAAACTGCATTATAAAATGATTCTATTAGTTACCGCTAGAATTTCTTTCCAGCCAGCTCTCACGTAATTCCCAACCTACTTTTAAGGTTCGATGCTAATTGTTGTCCTGGAATCTATATACCACGATAAGGTTTCATTGTAAGTTTTATGCGTGTCTCCTCTTTTTTACTGCTAAATGAAAGCATAAGGCAAATATGTTGTCCATAAATTGAATGAGGTTTCCCGAGGATGTCATTAATGACAATATCGGATGTATTAAGCATTAATTATTTACTTGGGATCGGCGGGGGAGGGTTTTTTCTTAACGTTAATTGAATCATACATACTGAAGATGAAAAGTTTACTCGCAGCGACGTTAGGTTCTGAGTCCAGAATTCGTGTCGACTCGTTTAAAAGGTAAAGAATCTCTAAACCAGTATCCGCAAACATGTACATGTTTTCCCCAACGAAAAAAAAATTACATGTCAGACAATAATCAGACCAATATAAATTACATTGCTTTTTCATTATTCTTTTGTTTGTATTTTTCTTCAATTATCCTTACATTTTCAGAAACTTATCGATGAACTGCTGTCAGATAAAATAATTCGGGTCTCATTACTTTCCTTAAAGTAATAAAAGTATCATAGTGCAAACCATATGGTGTATATTAAGTGTGTATTTTCAATATGCAAGGTTTCAATGGAAAGAGATTTTTCGAAATTTATCATATTTGCAGATTTGCTAATAAGATAAATTACTTGAATCTCATCAACTTTGGTAAAATAATAAATGCAAATCATGCAAAATATGTCTTTTGAAATGTGCAGGGTTAGAATGTAACGATGACATCAGTGCGATTCTTTCAGAGCTCACACATTCTCTGTGTTGTTGGTTTTTATCTGGTCAATAACCTGCTGCGATGTCATTCTGCCTTAGCGGCATAGTGAGCGAGGGAACTCCCGCCACGGTTGGCTCGTGCCAGAATCTCATTAGGCTCGTGTGATGTTGGCGAGTTTCCGTGACGCCGGGACAACAAAGGAATTAGCACAGTGGTGGTCTTCATTCGGCATTTATCAGAATCCCTGGCCACAAGACAAAGCTTTGATTTTGATCTCACTCCCAGTTGGAAAGACACATTTGACCTACATTGGTTATTGCTTGGACTTTCAATACTCAAGGACATCACGTTAAATTCATTTGGCACGTCCGCCAATGTAGACCAAATGTAACATTTACCTTATTTCTGGCAGACATTATAATTATCAGCCGTTTTGTTGCTATGCTTTACAACAGACATGCCCCAAATGGTAACAAAACGAAAAATATGGCATCAATTTGTTCCTAAACGATACTGAAAATAAATTTGACTCTTCTGAATTTCCAATTCCATTGCTCGAATGGAAGTAAACTAATGGCAACCAAAAAAAGAAGGTAAAACGGGTACAACCTTATATTTTACCTCCATTTAAATTCTCCATAAAGTTGTTTGGGTGATGGTAACTTGTTTTTTATTAATTGATAGTTATTGGTACCCTACTCTACCTGTAATTTCGAGAATCATTAACACAGTACCCAATTACAATTTCAACATTGCAATCCAACATAAGT
Organism: Magallana nippona; assembly: GCA_033439105.1. Lineage (NCBI taxonomy): Eukaryota > Metazoa > Mollusca > Bivalvia > Ostreida > Ostreidae > Magallana > Magallana nippona. Next base: position 33,798,250 of record CM065920.1, read on the forward strand.
GCATAGCTGGCATATATCATAAGAAAGTACTACAAGAATAATGATCTTTTTTGTTCTTCCCTACAATATAGTGAACAAGGGTAAGGAATGGGGATATATAAAATAATTGCCGTCTTGAAATATAAGCTATATTTGGGCGAGGGTAAGAAAACGTGACAGAGGACAAGGCTTGCCGAGCCCTCTTCATGTTTTCGACCAGAGCCCAAATATCGCTTATATTTCAAGACAGTAACCGTGTATTTTGTTTATCTTGCAACATAATATCACATTTTACGCCTAAAACGCTTCGAAAAATTTCCTGCATATCTCCAGTTAAAACCAGTATGCCATGGTGTAAACGAAACAAGAAAGATGACGTCACAATGCATTTGAACGTCGAGGCATTGACCGAATATAGCTTTGGTTTATTGGTTTACCTTTATTCGGTCAGTGCAAGGGTACTTGGAGGATAAATTGTCATCTAGAATCGTTAATCCTAATTAAGTACCGGTTGGAATTTTATATAAAATGTGCATAAAACAACCTATCCTAATCCTGTAATTAGAAAGAAAAGACTCATAAAAGGTTCTTTAAGAAGAGCAAATTAGAATGACTTACGCCATGGTGAAGTTCGCAGGAAATGAAAACGTATGCTTGGCTTAATCATGAATTAAACAAAAACAGGTGTAGTTTAAAATGTATATGTCCCTTTTCGAAAATACTGAAATTTCAGGAATAAAGTCATAAGCTCTATTTCATCACGTAAAACATTGTGTCAATGGCAACTTTATAAGTCACTTGACACCAAATAAGCCCAATGGGAAAACAATTGTTCCGATTATCCCGTACATGTATGATTTCTATACATGTAATTCTCATAATTAAATAAAGCATCATTCAAATCACAGCAATTTGATATTTGAAAGAGCCTGCTTTTCCCATAATTCTTTTTCATATTGAATTAAATTGAACATGTTATAACTTCGGTGTCAAATGACCTGGATACTATTCTATCAATTAGATCTATAGTCTTCTCTGGAGACCATAATCGTATGTTGTTTCGGTACATGTATAACAAACAATCAAATTCGTGGCATGTTTTCCTCACCAGCATGCATTAAATGCATACCCGGCTTAGTCTTAAAAGAGTCTGATTGAACATAATTTTGAAAAGATAATCGTACAAAGTATACTATTTACATATCACGACAATACGAATAAATCATGGAAACAAAGAAATTGTATGAGAATCGTGTTCAATGCAGATTTTGTGTTAGATTATGCCAAATATCAACATGATAGTCCCGCACTCCGAGTGTATTGAACTATAATGTCAATATTTTGGTCTATACGTTACAAAAACACTTTAATATTTTGATTACATTTATTTTCCAAAATTACCTAAACAATGAATTTTTGACAATAAACGCCAATATATACATTCTTAATTTAGTATAATTTTTAATCCAATCAAACATATTCATAAAAACACAGAAGCACATGTCTACTTTCAAATTATATTACAAACTATATATCTACTGGCTGTTAGTAAATATAAGTTCAATAATTAAAAGTTATGCAAAGAAGTTGCATTGATAAAGAAAAGTATTTCACACATACAAAAATTCTAATTGTATTTTTCTTCTGAAGTCTACCTGAACACACTGGATCAGAAAATATATTACATCTGTGCATAGGAATTAGATAAACATTAGATAAGCAATGATTATTATCTCTCACTTTTATTTGAATAACATTTTCAAAAAATCTCATACCAAATGAAAAAAAAAATCAAAACACTTTAAGAACACTTTAATCCACGTTATCTCCCTTTTTTAATAAGCTAAACGCATTCTATTTATGAAAACTTTAAGCCTTATCGTAAAAAAAAATAGCTCAATATATCCTCGTTTGGTAAAACAAAATGACTCATGGAAGGTTCTATGTCCTTCAGATATGATCGTACAAATAGTTATAAAGTTTGAGCGATGTTTAAAAATTTAGAAAGGTGTTCCTGTATCCAAAAGTTCCTATCCTGTTTCTTAGTGCAAGGCATTTTAGAAAACTATTTATGAAATATCTGAAGTACATATAACAATTCTGGCAGCACAGTGCAACTCTTCAAACTTTCGAAATACGAGACATTGTGCATCCATACCAAATTTCAAAAGCATATTCTAATTGTACATGTGGTCTTGCAAAGAAAAGAAAATTGGGAGAGGGCGGTCAAAGTTTCTGAACTTGTGCCCAATCCCAGTTGCAATTTTGTACAATAAAAATATGTTCAAGCGAAAATATCTCGGTAAACTGTAAATTAAGGTCTTTTTAAGTAAACCAACATATAATTTTTAATAGGGTTTCTTTACAATATAATCGATGTAATCAGACCATACAGAACCGACAGATAATTGCTTGTCATGGGAAACATTAAATTCTAGTATAAAATGAACTAAATTTTATACATGTTCTAGTAAATGATGAAAATATTTCCTCTGAATATAATTGCAGGGAACATCCATATTACCTTGCTTGGACAAATAATAAAGTTGGGAAACATGTTTAAAACTTCTATCATAAACCTATGCCATATTAATGTACCAAAATGTATGAATACATTGTTTCCATTATTTTTTTTTTAAATGAATGCTTGAATATTATATCTAACATATGAAATATTATTTTAAAACTGGTTCAAACCGACGAATAATAATCTAGAAATTGGCTCTAAAATATTAGAACTTTGGTTTCAGACAAATTACTTGTAGGTATCAGAGGTCTCAGAGGTTATTAATGACAGGAAACCAAGCCTACCTGAGCTAAAGGATCTACACTTTGATATACTTTTTATGATAAGGAAGACATGATTTTCAAATTTCGGATATCTCTCTCTCTCTCTCTCTCTCTCTCTCTCTCTCTCTCAAACAGAAAAGGGATCTCAGACTAACTTTGAAGTGTGCTACAGAATGCTACCTTGCATGACCATGATCACGCATTCATTAAAGCAAAGTTTTAATGATGAGAGTCGGAGATGGTACATTCAGTAGATTCTGCACTCTCACGGTGAATAGCTATCTTCTGCCGTGGAGAGGAAACTCCGATCGATCAAGCCTTATCCTGGAAAGGACAACTTGGTTCTGCTACTTTATTTGGCTCTCCGTGATTGATTTGATTTCCTAAAGAAGGTAAGATTTTAAGATTTTACATGCGTTTTATTGCAATCGTCGCCTGTCACTTCTGACCATTGTCTAAGAGAGAGAGAGAGAGAGAGAGAGAGAGAGAGAGAGAGAGAGAGAGAGAGAGAGAGAGAGAGAGAGAGATGCACAGTTTTAAGGTAACAATGTACAACAAACTTTTCCGAATTTAAAATTATCATCAGCAATTGTCGCTTATCCATGTAGAATTGGCATTGAGATGAAAAATGGTAAGCACTCAGGAAAAAGGTATTATCTTTAATGTATGTACCGTGACATATATGTGCTGTGAAGCAGTCCAAAATCGGAAACATTTGAATCAATTAAAGAACAATTGATACAACTGCATGGGATGTACTATAAAGAATTTTCCGTTGGGTTGGAGTTACAGTAACATAAGCTGCGATTTTCATGCCGATAAGTTTATTGTGAAATTGTAATTTAATAATGACAAAACATATGGTTTATTAATCTCTGTCAGTGATAGGTTTTTGGGAAAAGCTATTAAGAGGCCCTGATTGAAGCAAAATTACATTATCATAATGTACAACATTTGGTTTGCTATATACAGTATTCCTTATTAAAGAAATCCTTTTTATGATAAAACTTACTGATTTATTTCATTCATATTTGTTTTAAGTGTTAAGGTTGAAGTTTATATCTGTAAAGTTGTTTTATTGGCCAGGCTTTTGCAGCAAAATGAAACTGAAAAAAATACAGCTCATATTGTTTTAAACCACAATATACCGTATCTGATAATTGTCTGTAAAAAAAGTAATGTTTCATAAAGCTACATAAGTTATAAACTCTCTGAAAAATATACACACAAGAGCATTTAAAAGTAATGAAGATAAACTCCAATGATTTTTAATGTCCGATACGGACAGTAATCGCCCAGTTTGAGATACTGTCACGTAATGTCGCAAGCTTTTTAGTATATATAGAAGAGCTTGTATTAAACTCATGCATTCGAAGACTGATATAGAAAAATAAAATATTTATTTATTTGTAAGGAAAGTTCAGAAGGAATAAATCATTTTGTTAACGCTATAAAGTATTTATTGTAAACAAACTTGCTCTCATGGCTCTTCCTCAATGTTGTTTCTCTTGATTACATTTTCCGCGCACAAACGCAAATCCCCACGCACGTGAGTCGTTTATGAATATGCATAAAAAAATATCCGTTTCTCATTACAACAAATTACCTCAGTACTAAAAAATGCCAATAAATAATTTGGGTCTGGTTTATAACACAATTGCAAAAATAGCATAAAATTTTGGCATATACCTTATATCCGGGGTTTTTTTTTTGCGTGTTATAAAGTTTGCGAAAATGGGGAAAATGTGTAACATTTTTAGTTTGTGTCATTCATTTTTTGCGATTTGAAAAGTTTCTTATAGAAAATAATAGAGGGTATAATTTCTGCGATTTCAATATTTTGCGGTGTAAATGTGATCGCGAAAAAAGGGAAAATTAGATGCAAATGTTAAACTTTTTTTTCCTTTCTTTTTCTTATTGATATATTTTGGATGGGTTTTTTTTATATCAGCATGCTTGGTTTTTAATATGGAATTTGCCCCTCACATCATTATGTTACTTGCAATGTATGGACAAGATTAATATGCATGTAAGCCATTTAACTTTTGTATACATATATGCATTGTCAATAATTTGTAAGTGCATATTGATAAACTCAATAAATATTGTTGAAACAAAGAACAAAAATCCGAAATAAGAAATAATTGATTCCTTGACAATCGCAACTTGGTGAGCCATGCAAGTCACAACATCAGTTCCTAGTTAATTGATTTGCACATTGAATCATCATCAAAACTTTTCATGGATATAATGTATTACAGAAAACGCTTTTATCACATAAATCAATTATCAATTATCAAATGATAGGAAAGTGTTTGCGTTTGAGACCAAATTTCAACACTTAAGACAAATTGAAATTTCATTAAATCTGAACCGATCCCAATTGTAATTAACTGCGATCAATATTTATATTTTGAATTTTGTGAATATTATCCATAAATTAAAAATATCATATCGTATAAACAAATTTTCAGAATTATATTTTTTATTTAGTTCATCTCCTGACTCTTCATAATATGTATTAAAAGATATCGATATTATGGATTTTCTGAGACCTTACTTTATTTAAGCGCTAAAATAACTTTTAAGTAAACAATAATTTTTCCAGTTTCTTTTGGGAAAAAATACGCAAAATATCATGTAAAATAATTAAGGAACTTTACCGGCCATTTAATCCCAAAACATGGAGTTAAAATAAAGATTCTTCATTGATCTAAAATAATTAAAATAATATATGGCTGTGTTGAGTCATTTTGATATAGAAATTATTTTACTCATAGATACATTTTCTGCCTTTTTGACACACAATCAAATTCATGATGTCGTATTTTTTTCTATACCTGATGATCACGGGGTTTTTTTTTGGCTTGTAAGATTACATTCTGCATGCGAGCAACAACAATTGATTATGAGAAGAAAACGTTATGCTATAATGTTATAATGTATATAAACAGTTGATAAACGAAGTTTAGTATATTTCAGGTGCAAACTGCAAGTTCATTTCTATGAACCTTTCAGGGTTTTTTTCATCCAACAAACACAATTCTATTGATATATTAGTCGATTTTTGTGGGATTAAACTCAAATCAAACTAGCCACAGGGTAAAAAAAGTCAACTGTTTCTCAAGAGTTAAATGCACTCTCAAATCCCAGAAGAAAGTTTAACAAAATCAATATACAAATGTCAGTTCAGGTAAAATTGTACGTTCAAAATTGTCCAAATTTCCTTCATAAGTACTCAAATGATACAGAAAATGTAGATGTTACACGTAAAGCATTTTTTTAAATCCAAAAATCTGAAAATTGTCAATAGGATATGAAGGTGTTTTGTAAAATACCTTGCCTGAAATACAAATTTCAAAATCTCTTTGTATGTTTGTATGAAATCAACATGCATCAATGAAAAAAATTGAATAGTCATCACAGGATACTAGCTGATTAAAGAATTGTTGATTGATTTGATCGTGTAATATATTAATGACACTGCTGGAATTCGAATAATATGAAGTTGTTGCAATATTTAATATCAGCTATGGTTTTCTAAATATTGGATGTGAAATCGTCTCACGCTAAGAAATAATTTTATATAAATATCATTGGGCACTATTCATTGCATTTCACATTGTTCGCAAACGATTCATCGGGGAGTATTTCTACCAAGTACGATCGAATCTATATCGAACTGTTCTATTCTTTTACAACATTAGATATTGAGACATGGTGATTTATTATGATCTTTTAAATAATGCTGTATTATGCTCAAAATTGTTTCTTTGCTGAACCTCACAGCTTGGATTGGTTTGTGGTGCGAACTGAAATCCAACCCAATTAAGAGATATGCCAAGAGATATCGAAACTTGCAATGGGTTATACATAGAATCAACGAACGTTTAGCAAAAACCTAAGCATTACTGTATGAAAATTTAATCAATCTATTCTCGGTGTCTTTGCTTGAGAGACACTTGTCACATCCTAGTCTCCAAGATAAATAGCTGACAATTTTTTGGTTAATTTGAAATTCATTGTAATTTAGTTGTGATCATTGTAATCCTACTAGTACGTGACTTATGACCACATAGACTATCTAAACGGGAACATACACCCTCTATTAATTTTGTTTGGTTCGTTTGATCATGGTGTAGAAAGATGTGGGATCAACCCCTACCACAATTAACTAAATGATGTCCCAATAACGCTAACGGACGCCCAACTGTCGGATGAAAGCCGCTGAGGAGGCTTGACCTGTTGGAATTTAACTGTTAATGAACATCGTCTGTGCTGCTGTTGGGGGTTCACGCTATCCTCGTGTTCAATCGCAATCGTTTAAAACAGTTAACAACTGCACGTTTCGTACATCAAGCAAAGAACGTTTGTTCGTGAAACAGTGGAAGGAGCTACTAGTTTCTTCCCTTGCTTGTTTTTATATAATCAGTTATTATTGTAAATAGTGTAATTAAGATGTTAAAGAATTAAAGCAGTTATTCAAGTTTTTAATATATAAATACAAAACAACAAAAACAGATTTTGTAGTTTTTTAATAGTTAGATAGACTTAAAAATTGTAAAAGTATGATTGCCTGGCTTAAAACGCTGGTGCGAGGCATAATGAATTTGAGAAGCCAGATGTTGTCACAAATTGGTTGTTGTATGTCCTGAAGAGAAAACGTTTATGCAAAGTACTCCCTAGTACCAATACTGAAGGAAGCATATAGCTATTAAAGATATTAGAATCTCATACGTGTGAATTTTGTAAGTTTTGATTTTTATTAGAATCTTTAATCTGTTCAATGTTAATTATTGTGGTACAAAACCTGTTGTAACGAAATGTTTGACAATGTGGCATGGCCAGATTAAATAACCAAGTGGCTAAGTGACAAGTCACCTTACTAGGTGGTAAGAGCAGTGGGTACATATAGAAATAACCTCAAATCAGAGGTATATGTATCTGTATATATTGAATTATAGCTTTTTCGTTCGTCCAAGAGGCACTTGGCAATTGCCATTTTACTCTTCGTTATTATTCTCTATAAAACTCGGATGAACCGGTACGGACCGAGTGTCAATGGTTAGGACGAAATAAAGAAAGGTTTGGTTTTAGCATTATCCCCACGAAGATGAGCTCAAGCAGTATTAGGTGACTCGCTTAAGAACAGAACATTATGAAACACTTGTCAGGTCTTAACAAGAAAGGTTTTTATCACCTAAATAAACTTACCTCTACAGAGGGCAACTTGAAGAAAGAAGACAAAGGTCGTAAGAGACTCTTTCAGAATTAGGTCAGGCCATTAAGCGATTGACTAACTGGCATACTCGACTTCATCTGGTGAAGTTTGTGAAACACTGGCTAAGGTTCAATTCATTGATGCCTTGATTGATTCAAATATTCGTAGGGTTCATGTCGGATGCACTGGAGGCATAAAACAAAGTTTATAAACGAGATAAAGAGCTCAGAGGACACTTGAGGATAGCTGTTGCAGATGAACAACCCTAGTTACATGGTATCAAGTTGGAAACCTGGATGAAGTCAGTAGAAGAGAGAATGAAGTGTATTACAGAAGAATTGAAAGAATTAAGGACCACTAGGCGTAAGATTAACAATGACAGATAGTTTTGAAGAAACCGTGCAAATAAAAACAATCAAGAGCGCAGGTGTTTTGAATGCAAGAAGACAAGGCATATAAGGCGTAATTTCTCTGAGCTAAGCAAAAGACAGAAGCTACATAACCGTCTTCATAAAGGCCAAAAAGATGATGCACAAGGTGATAGAATGCAGCGAGAAGAACAAATGTGTCAGATGGCCTTGGCTCATCAGTATAGGAATGTCGACTGTATGTAGAAGTTCAGGTACAGGGAGAAAAGGAAAAGTTTCTTGTTGACACTGGTGATACAATGACGCTGATATCAGAAACTCTGTAGAAAAGTTACCTGTGGCAGTAACACCGAACTTGCGAGAACTATCTGAAACAATATGGACAGCTAGTAGTACCCCACTTTTCGCGCATGGAAAAGCAGAGTCCAACATTTGTGTTGACCAAGTGTCTGCTATTATGATTTAATAGTAGCAATCTCAAGATTGTTGGTATGGTAGGCCTTGATTTTATGAAGAAAAACAAGTGTTCAGTTCATGTCAACAATGAGACTCTCAGTATCAAGGGGCATTAAAAGCAAATGACGATAGGAGGGTTCCTTGGCTGTTTTAGGATAACAGCTGACAAAACAATTAGCATTCCGCCAAGAAGTGAAGTCATGATACCCGGTAAAATTTGTGTGCAAATAGGTTCTCATTTTCAATCGCGTGAAGATAAATTGGAACCAGTTGATAACAATTGTGGAAAGCAAGTTGCTTTGACTGCAATGTCAGTTGTTTCTCCGGGAGAAACTGTTCCCGGGAGAAACTGTTCCCGTAAAACTCATGAATATGGGACAAAAATCAAAAGTGGTTTATTTAGGAACCACAGTAGGGCAACTATCTGAAGTAAATACAATACAGACCATGTGGTCAGATGAAAATCTCCAGAGTGCAACCCTGATACAGGAGGAACTAGCAGAAATGTTGCAGAAGAGAGTAGAAAAATTAACTCCCGAATAATATAAAGAGGCAAAAGCATTTTTATTAAAGTACACCTCTTTGTTTGCAGAAAATAATTTTGACTTGGGCAGGACAGGTGTTGTCAAGCATCACATTAAGACTGGTAATTGTAGTCCTGTCAAACAAAATCCAAGAAGGGTATCTGTCACTTGACAGAGGAAGCAGATAAAGCCATAGATCAAACCTTCTAATTGCCCATGGTCCTCACCTATTTTCATGGTTAAAAAAGTTGGTATAGGTTTTGTGTGGACAATAAATGCCTCAATTGCTGCACCGTTCAAGATGCATATCGTCTCTGAGGATCGATGAATCGCTAAACCAGTTTGTCTGTGTTTTCTTGGTTTTCTACACTTGACCTTTCTTCTGGCTACCGGCAAGTAGAAATGGGGAGCGCAGACAAACCCAAAACGGCAGTTGCAACAAGGCGAGGTCTTTTTGAGTTCAATGTAAAGCCTTTTGGTCTGAGTTGTGCTCCAGCAACATTCGAACGCCTCTTGGAAAGCGTGTTAGGTTTACAGTACATTGCATTGTATGCTGGAAAACCTGGGAAACGTTTTTGAAAGGCTGAAGGTAGCCAATTTGAAATTGAAGGCCAAAATGTGTTACCTGTTTGCCAAAGAAGTTACTTATCTGGGACATGTCATTTCTGAACAAGGTGTCGCCACAGATCCAAGCAAAAAAGCTGCAAAAAAAAAAACCAAACAGTGGCCAGTGCCATTAAACGTCAATGAACTAAGGTCATTCTTGGGTTTGTGTGGCAACTATCGCAGGTTAATTGAAAATTTCTCTGCTATTGCCAGATGTCTTCACACCCTGACTGTGAAAGGAAATCATGTGCGTGGACGAAGGAATGCCAAGAAGCATTTGAAAAGTTAACTTGGCAAGTGCCATTTTACGCTTCGTTTTATTCCCTATAAAACTTGGGTGAATCGGACATGGACCGAGACGCCTGATCGAGGCCTTACACGTAACAGTGAGTAACAAGAAGGCTAAACGGTGACAAACAGGTATCCCATATAATGGGAGACGTGTACTAACCACGAAAGTTATATATGGGACACCAATTGAAGCAAACCAGGTCCAGCACGGGAATCGCACGTGTTCCCTAGTACAAAACAATGCAGTTTCATAGGTACCTTACTTTAACTGGGTACCTTAATCCCTGGTTTGCAGTTTGCATCGAGATTTGAAAGGACTTCTCACACTTCCCCTACAAGAAATTTGATTACTTGCCATGTAGGACTCATGCATAAAAAGAACAAGAACAAAATGGAAAGAAAGAAAAAAGTATATCGATGGACATCCTTCAGCGTTTACTTTCCTAGTGGATGTGTAAATGTTCCTTCGCCAGTCTCTCCGACTGTTGGTCAATAATTATCGGTGTTTAGAGTCACGATAGGTGTTGACCAAGAACCTTAATTTCTCTGAATTCCATGCACCAAAGGTTTTTCATTTGCCTTTACAGTCTTTTATATTTGTGGTGTCTCAGTCATAAAATTTGGACTTTCAACAGACATTAAGGAGTTAGCTTTTATCTACTAGTAATCAATCAACCACTCAACCATTTTACCCCATCTCTTCCCAAATATTTGTAGAGCATGGAAGGATGTTAGGGTGGGTGATGAGATGAGCAGATATTCCATCAGACCACTATCTACTGATGAACGGCAATTAGACTCCGCCTCAAGAAGTTTGATAACACAAAAACCAAATGACAAAGTACAATGTCAGTTTCCTCAAGACCAAGGAAGTGATGACAGCTTTCCACCTCAGCCTGTCTAACAAATTCCAACAATTATAAGATCAGCTAGAATCGCAACTCAGTGACAACATATCAGTGAGATGTGGCATGGTACATGTGAAGACGTCCTTGGAAGAAGAAAGGCTCAGCACAGAGAATGGATATCTGCAGACACATTGAAGAAAATAGATGTAAGGAAAGAAAAATAAGCGGCACTGAACAACAGCCGGACAATAGCAGCAAAAGTAAAAGCTCAGGAGGACTACACAGCCACAGAAAAAGAAGATAAGAAAAGCATCAGGAAAGATAATCGTGATCAATCTAGCCAAACAAGCTGAAGAAGGAGCAGGACAGGGAAACTTGAGGGAACTATATATGGTCATTAAGAAGCTCTCCAACAAGTTTCAGCAGACAGACAAACCAGTAAAAGACAAAAATGGGAACCCTCTTGCAACAACTGATGAACAACTGAAGAGATGGACATAGCACTTTGAGAAGCTATTAAATAGATCAGCACCTGAAAGACCTCCTGGCATGCAGCCAGCCGACACTGACCTTCCGATCAACTGTGACATACAACAAAGACAGTGATCAGGAGGGCAATCACCACGCTCAAGAACGGAAAAGCGGCAGGGCTTGATGATATACCAGCAGAAGCCATCAAAGCTGATATAGAAACATCTGTTACCATCCTGTATAACCTCTTCAAGAAGATCTGGGAGGAAGAGAGCATTCCGGAGGAATGAATGTAGGCATACTTATCAAGCTGCCAAAGAAAGGAGACTTAATGGAGTGTATTAACTACCGGAGACTCATGCTCTTGTCAGTGCCAGGCAAATTCCTCAACATAATACTTCTTGAGAGATGAACAAGGCAGTCGACCCGAAACTCTGTGATCAGCAGTAGGCTGGAATTAGAAGCAACAGATCGTTTGCTGATCAGATAGCTAGCCTGTGCATCATCATTGAGCAATCACTGGAGTGGAAGTCACCGCTTTATGTCAACTTCATCGACTATGAGAAATCGGTTGACGATGTGGACAGGAAGACACTTTGGAAGTTACTGAGGCACTATGGAGTACCCGAGAAACGTGTCTCCCTACTTCGTAACACATACCAAGGCATGAAATGCAGAGTTACCTATGCTGGTCAGATGTCTGATAGTTTCGAAGTCAAAACAGGAGGTCGACAAGGATGTTTGCTGTCTCCATTTCTCTTCTTCCTGGTTATACTTAGACTTTGCTGTTGACCTGGCTCTCCTTTCACACACCCACAATCAGATGCAGGACAAGACAACTCACCTGGCAACTACACCAGCAGGAACTGGACCCAAGATCAACCTGAATAAAACAGAATTGATGACGATAAACACCACTGCCAGATACCAGTTCCAGTTGGTGATAAGTCCATCAAAGAAGTTGAGTCCTTCATCTACCTTGGCAGTGTGGTGGACAGACTGGGTTGCACAGACTCTGACATCACGGCAATACGAAAACATTTGGGCCTCTAAAAACATCCGAATTACCACCAAGCTGCGGATCATAAACTCCAACGTTAAGTCCATCCTACTGTATGGAGCTGTCTCAGGCGCATCTTCAACATCAGATGACCTGAAAGGATCTCAAATGAAGACCTGTTGAGGAAGCAGGGCTTTCCAAGAACCAATGGAGATGCAAATAAGACGTCGGAATGGGGCTGGATAGGACACACATTGAGAAAACCACAATCCAGCTTTACACGCCAGGCCATTACCTGGAATCCCCAGGGCAAGAGGAAAAGGGAACGTCCAAGAAACTCCTGGAGGCGGGAAGCAGAGACAGAGCTACAGGGACATGACATGACCTGGAATAGTGTCACCAGAGCAGCCCAGAATCATGTTCGTTGGAGGACAGTTGTTGATGGCCTATGTTCCCCACGGAACGACAGGCCTAAGTAAGCAAGTAAGTAAGTCTTCCCAAATATGACTTTGCGGTCGCAGTGTTCTAGTTTTGATAGGGATATCGATCCCGATATTTTTAAAAATCTGGCGACCGGTTTTGAGATATTAGCTTTTATAATAACAAAGACATTAATTGCATAGGTATTACATAATATGATGGGAACATGTACATCGCAAGCCTTTAATCGTGTATTCAGGTTAGTATTTAGATTCTAATGAGATCTTATCTATTTCTTTGTATTTATTAACTTTAAATGATAAAACAATTACGGTAACACAGCTGCTCCTATTCTCTTTATTTAATTAGTTTGACTAAAGGCAATCTCTTGATAAGCCTAGTTTTCTATCTAAGTCTGTAGTTCAAATGTTTTTTTTTAAAACCTGATGTTGAAAAAAATGGGTTTTTCTTTAACATTTCACCGCCTTTGAAATTTCATTTGAAATGAAATTGGGTTTGTAAAAATTTTGTAGCTAAATACATTTATTTTAGAAATATTAATAGTCCACCCCACAAAAGAGTTTATTCCCGGAAGATTTTTTATTATAGTAAACCCTAACCTATCTATATATGAATTTTGGTAAAAAAAAAAAAAAAAAAAAAAAAAACCCTTTGCGTTTTAAACTGTCGCATAAGATTTTACGGTGCTTAGATCTGCTATTAATTGATATTTTGTGTACATTCTTTAAATAGCAACCACTATAAAAATAATGATAACCACCCTCATTTCTTTAAATCTGAAAAAATATTGCATCTTTTTAAAAAAACATTTCGTAGAAACAGTAACCTTTTCGGCCTTATGGGCTATTTTTGATAATCGCATTTAAAACAGACTGATATAAGAAATAATTGCAAGTTTTCGGACCTTTATGACAGAGCTCAGAAAAGCACATCGAATGTACTAATTTCCGGAAGTTAGAATTTTATACAATATTTAGTCGCTTTCCATTAATATACTATAAGTATCGACTTGACAAATTTGAAGGTCTCTTCTGTTGATTATTTCATTGATTTTAATGATAAATTTTAACAGATAATACATTGCTTTGTATTCGTATCAATTTTGATACAAAGGGTGTACGTATACATATACATATTAGATTGTTTTCCGCTGATCGGATAGGCCCGAAAAAACTATGCGATTGAAAATAAAGTCTCGTTTTTTAACTAGCTTGAAAAGAAGGATAGGTTACATGTCAATAAGATATTATGCATATCAAAAATAGTATTGAAAAGAGGCAAAATAAAATATGTCCCAAGTGCCCGGGTGGAGAAGGTTAACACACGGGGGTAGGTTTGCTCTGCAGAACGTTTACTATATACTACAGTCATGACGGTAATTTTCGAAATCTCTAGCGATATATATCGGATTAGAGAGGTACAGTTCTGATAAATTTTCTGCATGAAACACGATATAAGCTAATAAAATGTAAATTAATTTCGTATCATCCTTCGATACTAGGGTATAAGGAATCCTCATAAATCTTGACAGTTTTACCAATCGTGAAATCGGTCTAAGAATAGAATTGAATTCCGTTAACTGCGTTGATAAGAATGGCATGCGTCTTCAAATTCGGAAGAATATCAGTGTGAACGCATTGATGTTTTTACAAAAAAAACATGAGATCTAATTATCTAATCAAATGGGTTGGGAAGCATTTTATGGCATCGAAATTGGATTTTAACTCATTTGGTTTACATTCTATCACGGGATTGCATATATTGTCAGCAGCTCCCAAACTGAGTATAAACAGAGTCAGGGAAAGTGATATTTTTATGCAACGATATTTGATGATATCATTAAATTGTACGATGGATATCTGGTTAATCTCAATAGATATTTATTGATATCAATTTTAACACACAAAGAACCAAAAAAAAAATCTTTGCATTTGATCCCATTACCTCAACAAATTAGACTTCAATAACATTACCCCCACAAATTAGATTTCCATTATATAGAGAAGCTATTACAATTTAATAGCGAGATTTGCATTAAATTGCACACCATCATAGAAAATATCATCTCCCGTGATCAATATCAATTTCCTTAGATGAGACGTCATTAATACCCATTCATTTTGCCCGGAAATTGAGGCACAATGTAGGCAAACTGGCTTAAACTAATAGTAGTTATATACTTTCTGGTAGTGCTCGTTACCGATCAGAAATTCGGGCCCTCTAGAATAACGCGCTTTCATTTATTTAGTTAGATGTTAGACGTATAACAGATTTCTATTTGGCCAATTTTGTGACTAAAGACAGATTTTTTTTTCCGATTCGTACAGCCAGCTTAGAACAATTAAGGTATAAATCAGCTATGGTATATAAGTCTAAATTTACCTATAACTTCAACATTAATGAAATGGATAAGAATATCAGATTGCAAGATAAACACACGTCTTAGGCAATCAAAAAGCATAAATTCGTGATCAAAGAAAAAGGAAAGAAAAATATCAAGGCGTACCCGAATACTGAGTAATTGGAATACAGAACCCAATGTTTTTTTTTAGAGATTCTGACGTCGTTAAGTCGAGTTCATCAGTACGCTAGTTTTTGATGATGGCGTTTGATAAACTATTTTGCATGATTGATGAATTTTGAACTTTTAAGCTAATGTGTGCAAAGTTTGGAAAATGTCGTTTAAGATATAAAATATGCAACTAGACTTTTCGCTTAATCAATGAAACCTTTTTTTTGTGGGGGGGGGGGGGGGGGGGTAGTATTTGAACAATGGCAAAATATAATCAAATTATACTTTTCATTCTTTAATTTATAATTTTACTCGAGTCAAAAGTTCCATATCCGTCCTTGTGGATCAAGTGCAAGAAGAATAATTACATACTTACAATCTTCTTAGAATGCAATTTGGAAATTATCCTCCACATCTGAATTAAATATGAAGACCTCTTTTATATAGACGCCAATGATATACTTTGTTGTTTCTCGCTGTATCATTTGACCATGCATTGATGATATATTTGGCTTACATAAAAAAAACAGATTGGAGTTTCGATGAACAAAACGCTGACGATTTCAAAGCTTTTTAATGGTTGCAATAGGAGAATCGCAATTCAAAGACTTCATTAGATGCATCAAATTGAACTGATTTCTCTTATAATAAAGCACCTGACTAAGGTATCAAACGGTCCGTGGGCAGCTGTAAACAGACAGAAAGACATTATTGATAATAAAAGAAAACATTAGCATTGGTTTTCTGATTTAATTTGGCTTCTAGGGACAATTGCAACGTGAACATAGAGAACCAGTCAATATATTGTAACACATACTGTCTAGTATTACCTGCTATGTAATAGAAATGTAATGTAACTATGTATAAATCATAAATGTAAATTCAAATTTAGCATTGTAATTAATATAATGCATCTTACCAATATTTACAAAAATGCTCTTTTAGGACGAAGTTTGGTCAGATAATAGATTTTGATCTTAGATTTTTTTTTATCAACGCCAAGAAAAGTCAATGTTTTGCTGATGGTTGAGATTTGGGTTTCAGACTCTACACCACGCACTAAATAAGTAGTTAGAGAGGTTATGTCTTTGAATAAAGGAATTAGAATTGAATGGGGATTAAAGCGTATGAAAGTAAAATATTATTTACAATCAGTGTTTGATATGTTAAAAAATAAAATACCTCACAATGAATTCCAGCTTTAAAATTCTTTACAGTACACAACCACCACAGGCACCTGACGTTATAAATTTTTCTCATAATAAAAATAAAGAAGTAGTGGATGCAGTAGATGCAAATATGAGGGCGATTTTTATTAATGACAGGTGCGATGCATCGTTTTGGTTGAATCGGTTGTAAGCTTAGATGTTGAATGACCGATCGGGAGACGGAGAGGATTGAAAAATAATTTTACCGATGAGTTTCAAGCGAAACTTCCACCTGATGTGACAGTTTGAAATAAATTCAAGATGGCGGCGATGGGTACCTTGTGTATTATTAGTATAAGGTATTTATTTTTATTATGAGAAAAAATTATGACGTCAGGTGTCTGTGACCACCACCTCCCAACAAAAAAACAAAAAAAAGCAAACAAAATGAAAGTAAAACCAATCGAACTACATTATGTATGCCTTTAGACAAAAGATTTGGGAAGAAAAAAATGTAATAATTATGATATTGACCGAAAACAATATCAATACTTGTACACAAAGGTACCTGCAACCCTTATATTCGGTCAATGCTGCAATACCGGTACATCAACGTCTCAGGCCTCAGTACGTAGTCAAAAGAGTTCTCTCGGACAAGATACTGTAGTAATCATTCATATACATTTAAGCCGTGGTTTGCAACTATTTATCTTTTGGGTCTCGTTTATTTTATTTTTTTCAAATGAAATGAAACGTCACAAAAGAGACTTGTCCCTTTCCTCCTCAATAACGATTAGAATTCAAAAGAAATTTGACATTCTACCACGAGTGAATGTCTCTAATTAAAACAATAAAAGCTAAATTGGTCCTGTACTTTTAGAAGTACAGTGTATCTAATAAATGCGATGAAACTGCAAATCTGGTTAGTTGTTGACATTTGTTATAAAACGGCGCCTAAGTTAGCACAATGTTTCGAATGTTTGCTAAGATATACATGCATTACTAGTATCAAAATCCAATTATGAATATAAATTTAAATGTTATGTTAAATAAATCACAAATTCAACTTTATATCAACTTATTTATCGATCAGCACTCCAATATTTTTTGGAATATCTGAACATGGAAAATAATAATTACTCCAAGTTTGTCATGTTGGTTTTTCTGTTTACTGTTTTCTGTTTACTCCGTTCCCTTTTATTGTCAAGCTTTTATTACCAAGTTGTCTATTTCTAGAAACAAC
Organism: Magallana nippona; assembly: GCA_033439105.1. NCBI lineage: Eukaryota > Metazoa > Mollusca > Bivalvia > Ostreida > Ostreidae > Magallana > Magallana nippona. The sequence goes on from CM065920.1 coordinate 33,816,148, forward strand.
ACGAGGGCTAACAAATCAAACTAGAATAGAACTTTACAATCTAAATGCATTAGTAATATTATCAGTGAAGGTAAAGTAGTCGGTCCTGCTGCACTTCAGCTAATTTATCTGCAAAAAGTAGATCTATGCATTGATAAACAGATTCACTGTTTGAGAAATACTTTTAGAACTAATCCTATTTTTTTTTTTTGACTATTCTAGCTTTAAACTTTTCCTTATTAATATCATTGGTTTTTTTTTTTTTGCAATGCTCACAATCATGATGTACATATGAAACTATACAGAGAAAACGTATAACACTGTACTGAATATTTATGTCAGTGGCTGGGTGTCTTTTTTGCACTCGTCTGAGACGCAGATTCCATACTAATAAACAATTTAATATGATAAAACATTGCTTTTAAATTTCGTAACCACTTGTGCTTTGTGGCTGAGCTGTTCACTTAAAAAAATAAATCTTATGACATTTTCTATAGAGTTTTTAGAATTGCCAACTTGATTTAAATGGATTCTTGTACAAATTAAAATTCTAATCTGATTCATAGAGTCCTCTAGGATTTTTATTGATCTGAAAGGAAAATTTAATTTCTTACAAGAAAAACTATGCTTAATCAAATTAAACTCCTCAAGGAAACACTTATTTTAGATGAAAATCCAATATGATATCTAGATAATCATATTTCCGTTAGGTTTCACCATTTTCCCATAGAGCATAAAATTAATTTTTTTAAACTGCATCCTAGAAATGTGAGGGAAAAAAGCTAGCTTGACACAATCATAATTATTCGGAACATTTTTGTGTAATTGTTAACTTATTTGATATTGTAGTTTAAATTTATATCTTTGAATTAATAAAATTATTGTTTTATTTTTAAGAAAGCTTACGTTTTTGTTGTGTGAATACAGATGTAAAACCCCATTATAAATATGATCATATTTAAATAGATTATGTTTCTATTGTTACCTAATGTTACTTGAATATTAAACCAACTGGGTAATGGTTTCTTAAACCCACGGTTCACTGAAGTTATGAGAAGCATCATCTAGTTCTGTATACAACGTTTAATTTTTAAGTGATTGTACATATTTGGTTTTTTTGGGGTTTTTTTGTTTTTTTTTTTTTTTGGGGGGGGGTGTGGTTTTTTGATGGTTTTTTTTTTGGGGGGGGGGGGGTATGAAATTATTACTTTCAAAAAGACAAGCATAGAACTAACGTTAACCTTTATTACTGATGTGAACATAATTGTCTGAGCATTCGCAGTCTTCCTGATTGATTCATCTCTATTGTTTCTTTGTCTTCCCACTATTACGCAACAATACTTCTCGTTTAAATACGATAAGTTGATATTTCAGTCAAAATATCATTGATTATTGTTACAATTCACATTCTTTTCTTGACGTTTAGTTGAACAAAATAAAAGACACCCTTTTTTTACTTCATGAATGAGTTCACTAAAAAAAATAAAAATGGCGATTTCTGCAACAAAATTGGATACGTTCTTTGCAAGCATACTTACTCTTTGGGCCACAAAAACTCCCTAGATTATGGTTTTATGATGAATTGCTAAGTTGTTTCGCAGAGGGAAATTACCGCAACATTTACTACAAATCTGTTTCCACCAAGATGAAATATTTTCTTAAGTAGGACTACTGACTTCTCCACAATCTATCAGTCTGGTCAAAACATTCAATGGATTTTCTGACATAGATATTGTTTTTTCATCTGTGAGACACCGACTATTTTGGTTCCAGTTTGACCTATTTTTCATTCCTTAGTCGTTGCTTTTAAGACAAATAATAGCTGAAAGAAACACGAAGTCTCTTCTTAATTGTATTGATTCTGTTTGATTTTGGATCTCAATGGAATAACTTCGGATATCTTATACCCTTTTTTATCATTGAAGTGTCTTTTATTGGAGAGCCGAGAGCGATATTTGTCACTGATGAATTTAAACCCTAGACCTTGCTTGTTGGAATGCACTCATTTTTCAGGATGAATTGACTCTTTCGATTCGTTATGTAAAGAAAACCTACCCGGGTATGTTACTGGAATGATCACAAGATACATGTTTGTTTTGCTTTGTAATGTTTACATGTGCATATACAGTAACTAGAGCCGTTTTAACAAGAGCTTGGACTTTGGACAGTACGTGACAAACTTCTCATGGTTAACTACCCATGCAGTCATCTGTTAATAGATGTGAATACATTGAACGCAATGACGTTTGTCCGCCTCAGTCCAGGACTGTAAATTTCAGTTGAAACAGCGTCAATTTCACACAACAGACCAATTCTTGGGGAAAAACCTTTCCGATTTTGACAGTCTATGAATATAAATGAACTTCTCTTGGCAAATTAGAGGAAAGAAGGTCATTATTTGACCATTGTTTTGATTAGCAAAGTAAATAGTAACATCTCACTGAAGTCCTCCAAGCTTTTTTTAAAGCTCTAAGTGTGGCACATGTCTGATTAAAAAGGTTGAGGGGTCTTGGTCATTTTTGAACCGTAATTATCTTCTTAAGAAGAAGAGCTCTATAAACAGATGTAGCAAAATATTCAAATTCAGTGCTAAAATATATTGATTTTTTCTTTACCAAATGATTGCTTTTGATAAGTGAATGATATTCTCTCTCTCTCTCTCTCTCTCTCTCTCTCTCTCTCTCTCTCTCTGTTTTACTCTCTCTCTTTTAGAAAATATTCTTAATTGAGATATCGCAGAATTAGTTAATGAATTTTGAATTAGATGGCGAAATTTAAATAATACTGAAAGGTCCTATTAATACAACAAGAGAGAATGCCCATATGATCATTTACATGCCTAATCTTTCGAATGATAAACATGTTCTTTGAAATTGAAATTTGATATCCATAGAAACAAGCTATTTATTAAACTTGCTCTGAAATACAGAACTTTATTTCTGTTTTCTTAATCTCTTTCCCTCTTAATTGGTATACGATATCTTGATGTTCCAGGGATCGATATTGATAGTTGAAATTGTAATAGCTTCATATAATTGAACGCATTCAAAAAAAAATATATACCCCTGAGGCCATTCCATACCTTTTAACTGAAGACATAAAACGGTTTATGAAAATGCGTGAGGATGTTTAATTTTTCATACCTATGATGTTGTATTTTATGTTTTACATCCATTTCGTTTCAGTGGAAATGTCTCTAATATCATCGAATTTATCCAAACTGATTCACCCACATTAACATGTAAAGCAGATTTTTTTTATTTAATAGGTATTTTATTCAAGTATATAAGAATACATGAATCTGGTTGAACAGCAGGCACAATGCCTATATATGTTCTCTCCTATAGTCAAAGTATAATATAAATATATAAATAATATAATATGTAAACCAGATGCAATTGAACTCACAGATGTTATAAATTTCTTAAAGACATCTTTTCTGTAGCAGTGCATGGTTATATAAAATAATTCTTAATAACAATATTCGTTTTACTATTTTTTATCACGTTATCACAGATTGTAGATTATCAAATACTAGTATCACCCTCCCTCCCCCCCCCCCCCCAAACAAAAAAAAAATTCAATATCTAATCTATATGTAAAATCTATTGTATGAAATTTCACAATTTTAAAAATAAAATCTTCAAATCTAACATTTTACTTCTTGAATCCAATGTTTTTTTGCTATATTGGTCATTTTTTTACACATCGAGGATTCTGAACAATACATTTTTATTAAAATCATTTCGAATTTCTCACGAGCGCAACAAAATTAAGCAAAAGTTTTTTTCATATCTTTAGCTCAGACTCACAACAAAGCAATATCAAAATTATGGTACCACAACACGATAAAATGAAAAATTGAGAAAGAAAGGTCGATAATTTCGTGCAATATAGATTAATGAAATATTTTTAATAGAGTTAAATTCACGACTGAAGCATTTTGTAACTTATGCATGTAATGATTGTTCTCTCGAGCAATGAGTCTCATATGAAACAAAATCATGCCAATCTTGATAAAAGTTCAATGAAAAAAGAATTGTTATTTACAGGCAACGGGCAGATGAATTTGTTTTGCAGGTTATGAAAAATGGTTTTCTACAGTAATTCTAGTGTAGAGAAAGAAATAAATACTTAGCATATCCTCGAAAAATTGTACTTTAAATGCATACATGTCAATTGTCCAATCACATCTTTTCGGGCCTTTCCGGAATTTTAAGACCTCGGAAAAAACTTCACCGGATGTAAAATTTTAATGAAAATAGAGTCGCCTCTCATATATCTCGTCTGTAGTATAGTTAATAGTCTTTCTTGAAGTTTAGCTCCAATTTCATTTATTTTAATGTTTATGAAAAGGAGCTCGAGGTTGTCATTAACACCTACGTGTGTTTTCAGCTTGTCAGAGAGACTCGAGTAGATGCGATAAGTAAATTGCCATAGATCTAATAGTGGGTATTTTTTTTAACCACCCATATTTATATTAAGGTAACTTATACTTTACGAAATTATAAGTAAAAATAATACAGATTACCATATTAATATAATTTCATTACATGTATGATTCAAAACTGCTGCTGAAAAAAACCCAATGAATTTCATTTTGCCCGGTGATTTACCGTATTTGATTTGTCAACAAAACATATTGATATGTTTGTATGTATTTCTGTTATTGATTAAAATGGAAAGTTATTCAGTAATATTATTCTTAATTTGCTCAAGATATACATCTTATGGCATTATGCACAACATGAGTAAATATACATATATGTATATGATTTACATTGGGTATGGTACAATGGTATATAATAAAGACACAGTAGAAAAACAGAAAACAAATCATGGAATACAATTGCGGTTATTAAAAGCTAAGTGGAGATATTTCCCCAGATTACACAATTCTTTATAATTTTGGACACTTAATAATTGTATGAATTTATAAACAGAGGTTTTTTCCCAATAATATTTCTTAATATATTTTAATCGGAATTCTTTATATTGAGGACACTTTAATACAAAATAGAACTTTTACAGCCCATAAATGTTAACGATAGTTACAAATTAACAACAATTATATGATGGCCGTTTAGTACTTTATAAAAAATAGATTACATCCAAACAAGGAGGGGACACTAACTGTAATTTAACGTTTAGTAACTGCTTGCTAATTTCCATAACGATTTTTTTTTTGCCGTAATTTTGTCGAGGCAAGAAAAGTTCGGAGCTTTGATAAGAACAAGCTTACCATGCGTGGGTCCGTTGGGGAGAGAGGTTTTAGGGCCCTGGAAAATGCTAACAATATTTTTCTTTACTAACACTTTATTTTCACAAAAATCTCGGATATGTTGGAAAAGCGATATAAATACCCCGCATACACGCTGAAAAATTATCTTTCCCTTTTGCAATTCTACATTAATTGCTCAAAAAATTACACAAATAATTGCAAATACGCTTACTCACAACCATATCGTCTTTTACTAGACATTATTTTTAAATATAATTATACTAAAAATCATAAAGATTAAAATCCCTTGCAACACGTCATTTTATCCTCATAACAAGTGACCTTGACACGTGCCTCGATTTGGCGTCATGTTGCAGAAGATCATCTATACTGATATCCCTTAGCAGGAACTTTATTGTCGAGAAACTTATTAATTGCTGTGTTTTTCACAACAGTTTTTTCACCAACAGAAGCTAAAACACAGAGAAATATGGCCAGGATATGCATCGCACTTGGAGGCAGAAGTTTCTTTATAACTTCAAAGGTTTTTACGCATTGATCATCTCTTTTTCATGATGCGTTTTTGTGTTTTAAAGATTTTAGAGACGATTTTTTGTTGTAGTTTATCTGAGCCAGTTCAACGTAATAAAGGAGTAGTGTTTTATTTTCATATTATGGCAATTTATCATTTTTTTTTGCAAGCGTCATGTTTAAATGTTAATTAGTATTTCTCCTTTGCATTATGACCTATCCCTATTGACTATAATACAGAAAGCTTATCCCCAATAAATATACTAGTAATTCATTGCTCGGTCAAAACAAAGATTTTCAAAATTTGAGAATTGCCTTTTGTGTTACATGTTTATATGGTAAAAGAGTAATGTTTCTTCACAGTTAAACAGAAAAAAAAAATCTTTTTTTCGTGATTCATGTAGGTATATATAAAGGTAGATTGCATTGCTTAATATAAAAAAACCCCAAATCTACCATCAATGAAACCATTTAAATGTTATATGTATATATCTCGTTAGATCTCTCTTCAGTTATTCATATAATGTGAGTTTATCTTTATTGTGGATAAGTACGTCACACAGACAGAACAATCAATTATTCCTTATATGGAGGTAGTCACAACTTATTAGGAAGTCAGTCTGACAATTAGAAAGTACAGTGCGTGCTCTTATTGAAGCTTAAGGTCAGACGACACGTTCCTCAATTTTATATAACTTTTTCCAGAAATTTGTTATTGATTTACTGCTACTTTGACAAGCTTTCTTATAAAAAATTAAGGTACCTTACCAGGCATTTGTGCAAGATACCAGAGTATCCAATATCCTATATAATCTTATTCAAAATACACTTGAATTGCTGATATAAAATTTTTTGGCATATATATATTGGAACTCTTTATTACGAGGAGATACAAAAAAGTTGCTTGAGGAACATGTCGTCTGACCTTAGGTTTCTATCGATCTCTTATATCGAAATAAACCAAGCAAGTCAATCACAAAATTATAAAATGAGACATCATTTAACATTTGAGCATTATTTATTACATATATTTGAAAAAAACGTTGGCACATAATCAACTAAATTTTGCCAAATAATGCGTTTAAATTTCAAAGGGAATAAATGGAATGCGTATACATGTATTCATACGCGGATCGATTGGATAAAACTGATTAAATAGTGATTTGGTTTTGTCAATAGGTATTTGAACGAAATCGAGTTTCATAAAAACTAGGATGGAAAACATTTTGTGAATGTTAAAATTTATAATATGCACATAAATTGTAACCTTATTACTTATCCCCGATTATTCTATATTCTGCTGACTCACGAGTGATTAAGATTGCTTCGACGTTACGTGGTAAAATTAAGGAATGGGTTCGAGAGGAGAAAGTCAATATCATTAAAGTTTGCATTTTCCACTAAGATATTGGTTCTTCTTAGTTCAACATTTCATCAATGGAGGAGAATCAATCGAGACCGCAATTCTAGTTTGAATAATTGCTGAGAAGAATCTGAACCCCCGTGTCCTCTTTCCTAGACAACATTCTTGAATTTCATTACTCCATCCTTCATTTTATATATAGCGTTTTACGTCCAGATGCGCAATGGCTATAACTCTGCCATTGTTTATGAAATCCTTCAAAATTTTAAAGGTCACCGAGTTTCTTCTGGGTTTTTTTTTAACGAACCAAATTGGTCATAAGTATAGTGAAGAATGGGGTATTTCTTTAAAAATCTTTAATGCCGAGCATTTAGCATGCAAACTAAGTACATGGTCAAGATAAGCATGAAGGTTTAAAAACACTTTTAATTTGATAGGCACGACTCATTGGACTGGCTACTTGTGTAAGGGCCAGGAGGGAGACGGGGTGGGGTGACGGGGGTCTATCGGTCATATAATGACTAATATGCATTTATTCTTAGAAGAATCGTCTAAACTAACTACAAGTAGCTAGCACGCAAACTAAATGTTATTGCACCGTAAGGGCATGCAAAAAAAAAACTCAATCATTTTGAAATCCATGACCCTTGCCTTTAATGATGTTGGGGGTTGGAGGTTTTTATTGGTCCTTAATTGAATATGGAGCAATTCTTTTTCTTTTTTAAATCTTCTCTATTGCTGGGCATCTAATAGATAAACTAGATAGATGTTTCTATCAAAGCTGGAAATTCATTATTTGGTGGGGTATATGATTTTGGAAAAGGAGTAAATGATCAAATAGGGAACAATTAATACATCTGTAATGCATTTACATTATTCTTATAATTTCTTTGTCAAGAGATTCAGAATTCAATTCAGGGTTTTTTTTTTAAATGTGTTCATTGTATGGCGTGTAAATAGCTCTAATACCTTATCCCCTCACCTTTCCCCCATTTATTGACGAAACGCGTGAATAATGCTCGGATATTGAGTGTACAGTATTTTTGGTTTATATCTTTATTTGCAATATTTGAGTCACACATTTATTCCCCTTCTTTCAGCAGAGTCATGGTCGGCATTTTTAATTGTTAATCCACTTTGAGAGGAGTTACATGTATTCCCCTTTGATTTTTCATTATGAACAGAATTATTATTTATTACTATATTACTAAAGTAAGATTTGTAATTTGTAGGTTATTGTTTTGACTCTTAGTCAACAGTTGCATTCACAGGCTGACAAGTATCAAAAATATCTTTCATCAAAGTTGTTTTCCTTGGATCTTTTTGTTTGTTTGCTTTCCTCTATCGCTGTCTCTGTTTTATTAACCTTATTTTTCAGTACTAACATAATTTGCTGTATTGTATAAATCTATTAATCATTAAATTGCAATTCCATGAGTTCTCTAATACTTGACTGTATTATACTCAAGTGACAGTTAAGTCCCTTATGCCTCATGTTTCAATATAAATGACATAATCAAAATAAGATAAAATAATTGTATTGTCAGTATGGATGACAAAATTGAATTAACAGCATATTAATATAGAAAAAAATGTATCATTTATACAATAAGTTCTATTCATTTTCATATGAAAATACATGTAAATGGTCGAATCAATATACATTACAGAGTAACCTTAATATCAATGCAGAGTGAGTTAATCTAGATTGTATTACGAACAATTCATCTTTAACACTGACCTTGGGCTTAGCTTATGACAAAATGAAATGATGGATCTTTATACAAATCTCTGATTTGGACTGGCTAAATATTTGGACTGACACTTACACAGAAACTAGGGCTGTTCTTCTTGTGGATGGGTCAGTCAAAATATCAAGTCTAGTCGAATATCTGTTAAGATCAACCCAAAACGAGACAATCGCCCTTCTAACTGCGAACCTCAATTTCGATACATGATACCGCCCCGTATCATTATATCATTGGAACAAGAACCCGGAAACAACCAAACTATTTTGTAACGATATAGAGTTCAAAGCTTTTCCTCTTCACAACCACGATTCATGATACTGTTATCTTTGATACAACTAAAACAACAATAATAATCGTGTGTATTGCCTTTCTAAGACCCCATCAAGCAGTTCCCGTCTATAGGTGATCGACCTCTACGAAATATCAGACAGATCTCTTTACATCTAAGATCCCGACCACCTTTGTGTACCTTGGAAGCTTTGATATTGTCTCGCCAGGATGATAGTCCTGTAGCCCGGATCCTATCATAAGTTTCAAAATGTATCGATATTTGTTATTAGTTGTATCGCACTGTTCTATCGTCTGAATGTGAGAAGAAATAATTATGCCGTGTATTGGCACAAAGAAATGATTGCTCGCGAATAAATATTGTATATATGCAAAGAATTCTGTCACGAAGAAGTAATCCAGTGGTAAGGAAAAAAGGCATCAACTTGCACGCAGCTGCTGAATAAAAGAACCTCGGATTCTCATGAAAGCACAAATCTGAACCTCGTTCAATACACGGAGGACAATGTCATTGGCTGATAAGAAGGCATTTGTGTTCAATATTGAAAGACACGGCTATCTGGATTAACCTACAACAGAACCCTACTTGCTGGCCTGTTTTGTTAACTTTCATGTTGAATGACTTTCTTCCAGGAATGGGTGCTTACATGCCACTCCTTCCACTGGCAGATAATAGGTCAGGTCCTTCGGGATTTCCAATGCTTTTAAACGTGTGTGCTTGATGGGGAATGTAATATTTCCCTGTGTGTCAAAAGAGTAACCCAAAAAACTTACTCCATAAACATTTACATGAAGCTTGATCAGAGCAAGCTTTCAATTGGCCTATGTTCCAGACTTCACAATCTCGGCTTTTCTATAATTCTGAAATTAAAAGTGCTGGATGGTCGACTTGTCCATCTTTAAACCATATTAATCTCCTTTAGAAGGAGAGCTTTGTATAAAGATATAGGAAAATAGTCAAATTTTAAAAATAAAATATAAGCATTTTTTCTTTACTAAATAATACTTTATTACTGAAAGATTCATATCTAAAATAAATTGGGTTTATTTGTTGACCATCCAGCCTTCTTAAAAGTACACAACAGACAGGGCTATTCATGCATTATTGAAATTTGGACAGACAGCTCGTTTATAGAGTAATGGTCTGAAACTCAGTGGTTTCGTATTTAACAATATTGCTTACCAACTAATTGTTTCAAATACAATAATGAAAATCGATTGCATAACTTAATGAAATATCAGTATTAGGATGACATTTCTTTTCTGTGTGTGTCATTTGGCCTTTCATTGATTCAAACTTATCTGTTGAACAACACCCAAGAGTAAATTAAAGTATTCAGGTCAATAATATGTTGCCATCCTTTATTTCTTTTTTTTCTGTCAAAAACCATCAGATGTCAATGAACGCTACTGTCGTAATCATTCTGTCACTTTTTCCCGCTGTATTGCCTAGTGATCTTTATAGGTTTGTCTGATTGCTTTGAGCATTTTACTGGGGACAGCATTCAAAATTAAAGCCTATAGTTAACAAGAAAAAATAATGACAGAGAACTTTTTGTAAGATTCCCCCTTGAAAAAAATTGCACAAAAATCATTATCAGTTTAAATACAGAACATAAGTCTTAGGGTTGTACATCAAAATTAGTTAAATACATTAATGAAACGTATATTACCCTTATTAACACACACATAATGTATGGTCACAATTGAATCTGTCCGAGATTAAAATGATACGATAAGTTTGTAACGGACACTGGCCTCCCTTGAAATTCCGAATTATCTTGAAATCAATAGACATAATTATCAATGGCTGTGGACAGTCGATCCTATCTTTTTTTTTTTTTGTTGATTTAATAATGTACTTTATTTATAGTCATAAGTGATGCCTTCATAGATAGCCAGGGAGTGCAACAGATGCAGACCCTACTCCCATTACAATACATAAAGAGCTAGTGGTTAATCCTTTGATACTTTTGATATCATTTTCATGTGTTTGAAATCTTCTAGTTTAGCAAAGCTTTTTAACCATATTTTCAATTGTTTCATCTTATAATCGGTTATATGAGCTTTAATGTACACGTCTTTGCGGAAACAATCAAGAAAGGTTTTTTTCTGAAAAATGTGTAACAATATTGATGTCGTCTGTCTTTTAATTGAAAGGGCGTTAAATTAGATCGTCGGTGGTGTTGTTTTTACATGATAATTGTTCGGCCATTGGTGTTGTTGAATAGATTGGCTGTGTACGTTATTGTTGCGATATCGAGGCATTGCGGATGGATTTGACTTCGTTAAGTGTCAAATTTGTTAGCAAGTTTATAATGAAGTCTAATTCTTTAGTAATATTTATTTGTTTCTGCTTGAATTGTCTCCATCTGAACCCATTTGTAAGTGCTATTAAAAGACTGATGTCATATGGTATTTTAATAATTCTAAAATAAATTATATTTTTTTTTATCAGTTTTTTTTTTTGGATTCCAAATTCATTCTAATTATCATTCAGCCTTGCTGTTAGGTAAATTGCAATAAAACAAAACCGAGTATTAGACTGATAATTTTTTTTACATATAGAAAAGGGAGGATGTACGAGCAATGCTAGAATTAACATCATCTTAGTGGCGCAAAAAAATCCATTATTTGGTTGAAAGATGAGAATTGCAAAACATTTACAAATACCGATAAAATGTAAAGAAAAATTACATATACTCTGTTTTATACAATAAATTTGATAAATCAGGATATGGGAAACTATTTTGTAGTTGTGGCGATATCCTTCAGTTGAATTTGAGATAAATCGTATTCCGAGAATTTATTTGAATTTATTACGTAGATAATACCATTGCGTATCGTCGAAACGCTTTATAGCATTTTATCAAATTTTAGGATTTTTATTAGATGAATTGCTTCTCAGAATTTTGAAAACGTGAAACTTAAAAGTTAACTGTGTGCATTTTGTGTGATTTAGATATAATGCGAGCACAAAGATCTTTAGTGAACTAGATTTCGCGCATGAAGAGCGATTGCTATTTCAATATATATGTGGATTTTTATCATTAATCATTGATAAAGTTTAAAACATATTCATTTCATTTGTTGCATTTTTTAAACAGTTCTTCAAAAGTAATATAGAACAGGGGTGAAAGATACTAGAATATCAAATAAGTTATGACGTCACATTGCATCAAGCTCCAAAAACACACTCTAAATTCTTTAACAAGATCTTCAATTGACATTATCGGTTACCCCTTGAATTCAAACCCGTGTAGTTTCGTTCCAAAATTGCATGAAAAGTTCATTGATGCTAGATAACCATCGATCTGTTGCGAGCTATTGAGAAATCCATTGGGTAGACTGGCAGCTCCCTGGTTTTATCAATTAGTTGGAGTATCGCCGTCTGTCTGTAAGCATGGGAACGAACCAGCCTCGAATTATTTTTGGACTTTCTGTCACTCACAAGTGTCTGCGTTGATAGAGGGACACACTTCCAGTTACACTTAAGTAAGTAGCGAATTTAACTTGTATGCAAATCGTTCTCAACATTGGTGTATGCGCATGTAAACTGTGTACATGTATTACGTTTCTCGAATTTTTACTATCCCTCGCTCTAATGGTTACTGTAACGATATGATTTAATTTGTCCATATTCCAGAATGTCCCTTACTTTTTGTTGCATTTGCATCTTAGAATAATATTGATTTCTTTCATTATCGAAATAGGTTTTTAATTGAATTTACAATTAATAAGATTTTGATCCTAGTCACTATTTTCAGAAGACGAAAAACTTGATGCATCAGCCTAATGGCTGACATGTTTGACTAGCAAAAACATTTGTAAGATGACCCAAAACGTTTCAGTAATTTAATTATCCTAAATATGTTTCATTTATCAAAATATACCGGTATGCAAAAAGGACGAAGCAGGGACTATTATTGATTCACATTTTGTCTCATATTTTACAGTAAAGTAAATCAGTGAAATTGTAACAGTATTTTGCAATTTCTAAACGAAGTCGTTGATTTGGTTTTGGCTTATATTCTATGACATTCGTGAAGAATCTGCACTCTTTTACCAGAGAAATTAATTAAATTCTTTCCGAGCACGGAGTGAATGAACTGTTTAAAAAATGTGTGAGCATAAAGTATAATAATAATAATAATTTTGTCCACTCTTGTTAATCTAGTTGAAAATCTGAAAAATTGTTGACACGTACCACTTGAAATTATCATTGTCAAACGTGTATAAAATCATCAATTTTCCTGATATGTAATTAAAATGAATTCACCTGTGCCGCAGCAGTCTGTTTAAACAAACAGTGTATTTCAACGAGCAAGGGTTCTGTCAAATAAATGAGAACAATGAGATATTTCTCCATAACCACCAGAACTCTGAATTTTCCGATCAATCTTAGTTTTGAATGATAGTTTTTAGAATTTGACGAAACATTAGATACACTGTTTTAATATAATGACAATGCTCGCAATTGCATAGACAGGTTTTACGAAAAATGTAATTTAATCCGAAAATCAATCTAACTACTATATATATGCTTCACTTAAACAAAAGAGGATTGGAGTTTTCATAAAATTAGATATGTCATGATATAGGGTTTTTAATATATATCTAAAATTCGATTTATTATTAAGTTTTTTTATATACGTTGCATATAGCATTTATTTACTAGCATTCAACCAGTCTCCCAGATTCTTATACATGTACTATGTATCTCAAAAATAAAAGATGTTATGAATAAAATGTGAGATTGATTGGTGTTTTCATATCCACTCGAGCATATTTAATCCCGACATTACAGTTTGTTGCAAGTGTAAATAATCTTTAAATTGTATCTCTTGACAGAATATCCAATGAAGTCTCCCAACTTTGATATTTCAAACTATTGACAATCGAACAGAATTTAGTTTAAAGTTTAAATATATTTCTATTTAGTATAAGTTCGACCTACTAAAGGTTGATCAATGAGGGGCCAAATTCGTTTTGTGAGATGTGAAAGACCTTCTCTATTAGTTGTAAATATAGATGAATTATATAAAATCTCCCAGTACATGTATATCGGCTTTAATTTGCCATTGTATCATGTTGCATTAGCAGTATGTTCAATTACATAAGAAGGTCGTGATCATGAAATTTATGATCTTAACGTGCATCAAGGGCGGGAGATTAGTAAAGTATTATGGGAGGGGTTTTGTAGAATCTCATGGAATTACATAAATCATCGTAACTTGGGAATCTGGCCTCAGGATCATGAAGCAATTTTAGACTTAAGTCAAAATTTCAATCAGTCATAAAATGATTGTTTATCATAAAATGATGATTCAAATTTGTAATTAACAACATAACATCAAGACATCTTTAATAGCATTTCAATTTTGTTAGTGTTTTCAATCAAGATCCATTAAGACAATGTACAATTTTTGACTTAAGTCTAAGATTGCTTCATGATCCTGGGGCCTGATGATTTGTCGCTCGCATAACCACGAGATAGAAATTGCATTTAGAAGCTTAGTCTAATGTACCCTGTGGAACCAGTACTTGCACTACATACTGGTTTCTTATCTTGAAATATTGATGCCTTTAGTATTGATGAAATCAACATTCTGTAATATTGACATATTCCACTTTTCTCAATTTTCATTGAACATGACAACTAAAAATAAGTTTTTTTCATCGTGTTTACCTAAAAGTTGTGCCCTTATACAGTTGAATTGACAAACTGATTGTTATCAAGAATCACTTCAATTATATGACGTACTACCTCAACATAAATCCGTATAGACTACATTTATTCACTTAGACTGTGTCCTTAACTGAACTCATACGCTATCTGAAGCCCTTGAGTAAATTTCTCATTTTGAATTTTTTTGTTTCGTGTGTCATTCGTTATATCAACTACAGGTGAATCTCGATAACTCGAACTTCAAGGGACAATGATACACCTTCGAGAGATTGAAAGTTTAAAAAAAAATCCGGAAATTTTTGTTCCAAAATTATATTAGCCGGAAGTTTATATTCATCACATGGAAGGATAGTCTATCATGGTTTCATTCGCATTTTTTGCTACTTTACTTCATTTTCTACAAAACAGAACTTAGTTTTGTGTTACTAAGTGGGTTTTTTTAAATTTACAAAACTTTTAAGTGTTTTATGTTTTCTTAATCGCAGAATATTTTAAATGAAGAGCGGTACGTTTAATTTACCGTAAATTCCTCAAGTTGTTGAAATTAGTAGATCAGATACAAATTAACTATCTACCCTTTGAAGGATGCAGGGGGTAGTTTCACTTACGTAATCAACCAATTAACACTACCATGCTAGCCACAAGTGTAAGGGGCCACGCGGAGCTATTTATACGCTTGATCGGTCGCGTGTGTACACAGCCACCACTAGGCCACTTCGAGTTATCAAGAGTGAAAAACAATGAAATATGCATAAGGGGACCCAGGTTTTACTTCGGGAGATTAAGAACTTCGAGAGATCGGAGTTCGAGAGATCAAGAGTAAATTTGCTTAGTTATATAGGGAAAAAAATCGGGACCATGATTTCACTTCGAGAGATCAAGAACTGAGAGATCGAAGTTCGAGCCATCGAGTGTCACCTGTATATCAATTTCTACATGTATGATTATATTTAAGGAGTTATGATATTACTAATAAGTCTCCTTAATGAATTAAAATCGTTCGTATTATCTCAAAGAGTCGCAGTTATTATCAACAAAATTAGATATCTCTCGGACGGATATTTAATGGATTGGTTGCAGTAGATAATAATCAAGGTTTTATTATTATTGGTTATACCTGAGGCTTGGTAATTAATTGGATCAAAGTTGATCATAACCGGTATGATACAATCTGTTTTATAAGTTAGGTTGGGTTTATTGTCTTTGTAGCTTGTTTGATAGATTCAAGGAGTTTAAAGATACATCTATATATTGCGAGTCAGAGAAAAAATTGTCAGGTATCATTTTTGAGTGCATGTATTTATGCTTCTGAAAATAAAGTAGAGGTGTAAAAAAGTGAAACTGAAAAAGGCATAAAATACGAAATAATATAATCTAATCTAACTTTTCAAATACAATTGCGCAGTTGCGCGTGTAAAAACAAGTAAAAACATGGGTTTTATTTCAAAGCATACATGTAGTATTTATTTTGGATTTTTCCAACGTTATGTGCATCATGATTTTATATTTACACTTTCCATTTTCTTTGTCTGTGATAACACTACGAATTAAACTTGTAACGTATAGTCCACTATGTTATATCAATGACGCAAATGGCGCAGTGCGGGGCGCAAGAGGGGGTTTACATAAATTTTACGAAATAAAAATAAAGTATTTATGTCTACACAATTTTATATTTAATTGTATATTTGCGGTAAAATATTTAAATATTTGTATTATGATGTGATCAAATATGGCCAGGCGTGATCAAATCTGTCATAAACCTTCGGGTTTTATTGGATTTGATCACATCGACCGTATTTGATCGCCTTATAATACTATAAGGATGCTTTCTTATTCCTTAAATAGATTCATTTTTTTAATTTGAGCAATGGATACCTGAAGATTATTTTTATTCTGATTCCCTACGTTTAAAAAAACTAAAAGAAAATACTACGCTGTTTGTTAAATATTTTTCATACTATTTTGAAGTGTGTGCATGAAAAGGTCAAATCTCTGAACTAATTTGTATTCATTGTTGGTAACTTTTAAAAATTGTTTGAGTGACGTAATTGGAGTTACAATGACTCCGCGAAATCTCTATAGAACGGAAATCGAACAATGGATCTATTCGAAAAAAAAAAAGCAAAATTGATCAATCAATTAAATTGCAAGGATTCTTATTAATGTGTAAGATGGCATGGGTTGGAAATCAGGTAATTGGAGGCAGACCGAAAGATATGTAAATTAGGACGAACTAAAGTGCATTAGTATTCTTGAAGGTAACAAATATGATTCAAGTACTTCTTAAAGAGAAATAACGAGTGTTCTATATATACAAACATTTCGTCATAAGAATATTGTATAACATGGAAATTGTTCGTCAGATTAGCAAGTCCGGAGTAAAGTAAAATTATCTGCAAACCAAAATCAATCCAATATATAACAAAAATCAATCCAATGTCGGTTCTACTGTCGACATAATCGGATAAATACGTCCTAAACAGTAACTGTTAGTCCAGAACTCGCAAGTTTTCTTTATTTTTTCTGATTGAATTTGAAGAGCGCAAAAGTGGGAAATCAATGGTGTGCAAGAAAAAAAAATCAGTTTATTTTCTTTTTTTAAAATAATTATTCAAGGATTCGGAAACAATAAAACGCTTATATAAGTCATTTTGTATTAAATATGGTATTCAATTTTATACGTAGCGAAAAAAAAATATACTAGCTGTGAACATGCATTTAATTGACGTTAAAAATTTGGTTGGTCATTTGAGATGATTTGAGCATTGAATAGGATTTTTTTTTTTTAATTTTCAGCTCAAATCGTGGCGATGCCCCTTTAAAATATTTCATCTTTTAAATGCGTTACAAAGCCAGCTGATGTTACAACCATTAATTTATCTTACATATTGATGTTTTCAAACGGGTGATAAAGAGACTGAAATTACTTTACAAATGAGAAAACAATTACAAGATTGAGATATACAGTTTCCTTGTAATGTAAATGCAAGTAAATGATCTTTGATAATTAAATCTTCAATGCAAGTAAATGATCGTTGATAATTAATTCTGATGATTTTTTACCATTGCTCTTTTAATTTCATTGCCCGAGAGACAGGTCTGGCTAATGTACAGCCTTCATGCAATATGTTCATTAATAAAAGCTTAAGCAAAGGTGAAAATTGGATTTGCAAAAGTACTTTGGTCTGATGGCATATCGAAAATGTGACCTAAAGTAACCGTATTTCTAGAAAAGTCTGCCTTCTCTATTACATTTTTTTTTATTTTCACATTTAATCAATGTTTTGGTCTGGAGTATTTAAATACTTTATAGACTCTTGTTTTGATATGACTGCGCTAACGTAGTTTCTTGGCAAAAACAATTATAAAGTTGTGAAATGCTTTTATATGTATCAGAGTTATGTCTGTAAGTTGTTGTGCATTTTTATCATTGTTGCATCTCGATCATCCGGGCAGATACACGAAAGCTCTTACATAGGAACAGTCCAAAATAAGAACCATTTTTTATCCATAATAGGAGTGGTGACATGTGTAATAACTTTTGCAACATCTTTGCTGCGGCAAAATTTCGATTCATGACAATATTTAAGAATATCATAAAAATATATGCTGCACCTTTCATCTTAAGATTTTATATCATGACAACATTAAAGTTATTATAAAAATGGATGCTGCACCTCTTATCAGATTACATGTACATTCCTTTTTTTAGAAAGTCTTGTTCGCTTAAAGTGCAGAAAGTTTGCTTTTTCGTAAATTCACATTGATCCTGCATGGGCTAAAAGAATTACCTGTTATATGTAACAGGTGTGACATTGTCGATGCTTGAACTTTGAGTAAAGTATCATGTTAGCTGTTGAATTGATTTTAAAATTATACTTACATGTATATAGTTTCCCCCATTGATAAACACACTTGTTGCAATCAATTCTAATTGTCATTTACGGTTACATTGCACTATGCATGTTGACGTCATCAGTTTCATAAAGTCGTGACGTTTGCAGAATTTGAGTAACACAGACCCTGGACAGACACGAGGAGGGGAAGGGGGTGTTCATAATTGTGCGGAACGCAGAACGTTTATCGACAAACTTTTCTATTTTTCATTTTATTTCAGATAGAAATAATTGCAAACTTCCTTTCACGTGCAAAGTAGTAATTGGTCGTGTTTAATGTTTCACGTCGTGTTTTCAGAGTATGTTAATATTTATTTACTTGTTTATAAGAATATATCAAATCTGTGTGATATATTAATTTTATGTTTTTATTATGTACTTTAATACTCATCGAATACGTTTTACTGTCACCAGCGCATTTCCTTACAATTATCGATATGAAGGTTATGGAGTTAATCTGAATATATAGACACTCATAATTTCATTTCTTGGACAAATAGAGCGCTCGAAACTTTTCCGCACAGAAGATAGAATCTGTGCCACCGATTTGTGGAACGATTGGCTTCGTTAAGGAAGTTAAACAAACACACTAAGACCGTAATAATGGGTTCCAAGGAGACCGGACGGTCGGTAAAACGATCGGCTAATGGTTAATTATGTATACTCCATAATGCATTGGTTGTTTGCAACCGAATTGCACGATATTTCCTGTCAATCGACGCTTCTGTGAGGCCATTGCACTCCTAGGTTTCAACCAAAGCAATGTTTTAAGGCCGTTTTGTTTTTTTTCAGGTCGTGTAAGGGTGGGGTTATCAGGTAATATTTCTGCATTTATTTTCGTTGATCACGATCGCGTACATGCTTTGTTAATTACTTGTTAAAATGCATGTTTGATTTTAGGGATAGTCTGTATTTTAGAAAATGCCGTGGTACAAATGGGACATAGCTACATGATATGGATTTTAGTGTCTCATAAAATCACTAGAGACTCAAATGGTAATACATGTATGGACAGGCCTTTTTAATGTGTTTTGGTTTCTGATACTTCGTGGTATAAATATGGCCGTAGCTAGGATATTTTTTCTATGAGGCAGTCAAATGGCTGGGCGGAACGAGCCAAAAAACGTTTGGGCGAGGGGTCTGGAAGCCGCTCATGGCCCCCAGAGGCTCTGGCTTAAATTGGGCTAAATCTTTGACTCTAACCATTTCCTGATATCTTTTTCCTCTTTTAAAATAATGCTGTTTATGGCTTAATTTTCTCTATTTCTACTGAATCAGGCAACATGATATATTTCGAAATCCATATAAACTAGAACTGCAAAAAAAGTCTTGTTTTTTTATTTGTTATGCAAAAGAGAGGATACAAAGTATATACATGTTCGTTAATGAGACAACATCATAACTTAATACAACAACGAAAAATGTAATTATAGATCGAGGAGTAACAGTCGTGTGGCCTTGTCAAAAGACAATTCTACGTAATAAGTACGGGAAAAAAATTCTCAGAAAATACATAAACCATCCTTTTGTATCAAGTTTAGTAGTAAAAAATGGGTGATACCAATTTGCACATTTAAAAAATACCTGTAATGTATAGTTTGTAGGGTTTTGGATCTGGTGCAGCAAATGTAAATGTGGAAAAAAAAATAGACTTTGAATCATGAATGTTTAATTTTTCTGTTATACTAGAAATTAGGATTCGTCCATGAAAAATTAATTCTACGATGGCCAGATGCATCGTACCGCCTTAAAATCTTGTCTCTGTTGACATCTAGGTTTCTATGCGCATGCAACATTGCTAATCAACATACACGCTCGCTGGTCATTGTACATCTAACATCAAATAAGCGATATCATGTTGAGCGATTATTTTATATTATTTTTTTTTTTCATGAAACTCTACATGATGCATTTTCTTCATTTGACTATTTGTAGGTACGGCACTGTTTTCTTTTTTTCAACTTGCATGAAATTGTGTGAAGGAGTGTGTAAGGGATTGGTGTAGCTGTATTTTTGATAAAAATAAAAAACAAATAAACAATTTATGAAATAAAATTTAATTTATGTAAATAAATGTCACTGCGACTAATTGTCAAATATTGACCCCGTTTCCTCTTATTCGCTGAGAGAAGTACAATAATATTCACAGACTGTAGGAAAAGTTTTCCCCCCAAAAAACTGGTCTGTTGTGTGAAATTGACGCTGTTGCAAATGAAATATACAACCATGTATGATGTCGGACAAGTGTCATTGCCTTCAATGTATTCATATCTATTAGCATATGACTGGAAAGTTAACAACGAGTAGACCCCGCCTTCATCAAATAAGAGTTTGTCATTTACTGCCCAAAGTCCAAGCTCTTTTTAAAACGGCTCGATTTAGTATTAATTATTAAAGAGGTACATATTCTTTACCATTTTAACAAATAATATCTTCTGTTAGAACTGAGACAATTTGATAAAATCAAAATCAAAAATATAACATTTATATAAAAACTATGAGTTTAGATAAAGCGACAGTAAACTATAAAGCTTCAATCTCCTTTTTGCTTATAAATTTACCCCCCCCCCTTTTTTTTTTTTATAGAAAACAGTGTAAAACCGCAAACTGCATGCTTCATAGTTTTTAGGAAAATTATCAATTTATTATTATATTTTTTTTGGCTTGACAGCTTCGACTTCTACCTAAAAGCTTGTCGTAAAGTTTTTGTTTTTAAACTACATAAAAAAAGCGTTTTTATGCAAAGGCGACTCCGTGAGCAGAAAATAGTAAGCATTAAAAGGAAAAAAATCAAATTAAACAGACAATGACGACACAAATGCTGGTTAAACAAAAAGGATTGGTCGGTCCTACAACATGTTGCTTTCCTTTTGTAGAACTGCACCACACCTCTGTATAAAGTTGTCAAGGCTGTTTTAATTGTTCTTGTTCAGAATGACTTGCATAAACTATAGATAATGGTACATCTGTGCTCTGTCCATTGCTCTATTTTGTGTGAAGGGAATAATAGAAGAATTAAATTCGTTAAATGTACATATTTTATACCTCTCGTAAATTATACCTATCAATGGCTTCTATTGTCTCTGTCTCCGTTGAAGCGTGCTTTTAAGTTCAGTGGAACGTGCTCAATAAAACTCAAGGTTAATGGTTTTCTCCTGATAGTTTTATTTTTTGTTTTTGATTTTGTCTCTTGATGCTGACCATCCGGAAACAATGTGCCTTTGAAACCCTGATGTATTATCTAAAATGACTACTTCTTCTTTGAATTGACTAAACATGTAAGCGCACCGGTAATTGTGGTTTTCGATGGAAATGAGGTTCATTCTGAACAAAGCAAATCTCTTTTTCTGTCAGAATGAATTTATCCCTATGGGAATCAATGAAGCCGTTCTCTCTCTCTCTCTCTCTCTCTCTCTCTCTCTCTCTCTCTCTCTCTCTCTCTCTCTTCAAACTCATTTGAATATACGCAGCTAGTCTTAGTCTAATTCATTTTATTTGCATATCTTGTTGCATTGTTTAACCTAGTAAACACTTGTAATTCTTAACCATAGCACAAAGAAAATGCCATAATAATTTCTGCATTATTAATTTATTTAGATTAAATAGCCATTAAATGACAAATAATCGTTCAGTAAAGTTGTGATTCTTTGATGTCTTAATTGATCAATGTTTGCTAACTACGGTATTGGGGGGTAAAATTATCATTTCATCTTGGCTTTGCACGTTATTATAAGGTATATTGTGGTGATAATTGTTGAGCGAGCGAGTGATTGTTTGGTTTTCTCGTTTTTATTGTATAAATACACCAAGGAATTTAGAGAACTCCTACCACTGGCAATTAATTTGCTGTTTTGCCACAAAATTCTATTTTGATGGAATATATCGACGCGATCTCGTACTCTGAGGATTGTTATTATATTCTGACTGAAGTAAAACATGTTAGATTGCCTAAAATCTTTACTGTTCGCTGACCTCAAAGCTGTGCCGTTACTCTGTCAATATCGTAAAGTAGTATTGAAGTATACTTGTAGTGATGTGTTAAGATGGTCCTAAATTAGATTTAAAGCAAATAATCTCCTTGCAATCAATTGCTATTAACGTATTAATTAGAGAACTTGGTTTGAACATTTTATTGTCATGATGTTGTTGACAAAATTAAGGGTACAGAATACTTGTAAGTTCTCTCCTCTCCTGAGAATACTGAACTTTACTTATAAAATATGTTCTAAAAAGACTTTACGAAGGCAAGGCCAATTTAAAGAACTGTATCTCATTACTAATGGAGTATTTTTTCTATGTTCTCCTCGATTCACACATTCTTATAACGCCACCAATGCCAATGAATGACTTTCAGTGTTCAGCGCACACATTGATTGATTGATGTTTTTGTTGATCTACATCCCATCGAGATACACTCACCGTTGGTAAAGAATCTCTTGCTGACACTAGGCGCGTGACGTCGGTAAGAAACAACCGGACTTTCTTTCCTGCTGGAAATTGCTTTTTCCTATAGTTTTAAGAAAAGAGAGAATTTATTAACTCATTTGTTTAATTTTAAAATACAAGTTATAGTGTATGATTAGAAAAAGAAAATGCGTTCCCACTTTATTCTTTACAAATCTAGAAAAGCCACGGTGTTAAACACAAGAAAGAAATCGGGAAACAAATTCAAAAACAACCCCTTTAGATTTTTTTTCATGTTATTTGTATCTTGAATGGAAAAAGAGGATACATGTATAAATCATGCTTTCATGATGCAGTCAAGGAAAATGCTTCTGCTTGGAAACACCGGGCTCGAGAAACCCCTCGTTTTTTGTTCATTTCAGTGGATTAAATAGAATAATAACAGGATCTTGAAAGTACCTCTCTGTTTGATGTCTTTTGACATGAAAACCATTCTGTATTCAGTGAAAATGTAAAAGGCCAGGCTCTCCCGATTGAACAAACATGGCGGCCATTGTGCAGCATTCATTATGCATACGTGGCCAAAACTAACGGCACCTCTTCATGCCAGAAATTCTTTGATCTTTGGGGCGGCCATCATGTTTTATGTAGAAGCCGTAGGAGGTCGAGATCTGATCAATCTGTTCAACTGAGTTTATACTGGAATGAACTTTGACATATATTTCAATTCTATCCAGAGAAGATGTTAAAAGTGAACATGACCAGTGATCAATTGACTTTTGATGCGGTGTTAGAATTTACCTCAAAAGCTACCTTCAAAGAGGTTTTTTTTTGTCTTAGATTCAAAGGATGACGAAACAAAAATCAAGTGGCGCTTTGTAATGATGGGCGATTTTATTTTACTGGGGTGTTTTCTTATTTGTAAATTAATGTACGTATATTGTTACATGTACATATTTGATACTACACGACTTACTTTTAGTATCTGTACATATAATACGGTCATTATTTTACACCGCTCATCATCTATACATGCATGAGGTCTACATGTGTTAGTATTTAGATATCGGTTTTGAAAAGGAAGATTTCCTTTGTAGCCTTGAATTATTAAATAAGGGGTTAGAGGTAGGAGATTCTCACAATAGAGCCAATTAAATTCTGAGTAGGATTTTCCTGTAACTAATAACTTAATCACTCGTGTCTTTTTAATGCAATTCTTTGAATTTGACAGGTTTTGTAAAGCGGTCATTCTAAAAAAAAACTATTTAGCAACATTGTTTTGTTGTTTTCATCCAATCCACCCACGGCAAAAAAAGTCTATTGACAAAGCTGTTCCAAGTCCTCTTAAAGGTGCAGCCACAAGATGCAATTTCTCATTTAATGACTAATCAAAAGAAACAAACAGTTTAAAAATATTTTACCTGTAGAATATTTAAATTGAGGAAAATCTTTAACCAGGGTAAAATTTCTAACCCCGGAAAATCGATTTTGCTGTGTGATTTTCGTAGAGGAAATTCTACTTTTTTGTTATTATTTCATGTGGAAAATCTACCCAAAAGCCAATTTTCCGGCAAGAGTTCCAACTTTAAAGCCAGCTTTCAAAAGGGGTAAACGTTTAAGGGGGGAGGGAATTTACTCTTAGACACCGGAAAAGGCAAGCAAAATTAATCAGTCTCTGTAAAGTTAAAACAGATGACATTTACAAGCGCGTTGACTCACGGAACACGGGGTTTTTGAATAGAAACGATGTTCAATTAGACCATTTCATCACAGTTACAGTGAAAATGACGATTTCACAATGCCGGACCAGTAGCTTTAACTCTGCGCCATTCTCAGTTGCGCATTCAAGGTTGTAAGCATTTTTGTTTCTAAAGGAAGACCATTACGATAATGGCACAAAATGATGAATGAGGGAACATTACAATCTCTCAAAGGCAGAGGACCTCCTCAGATCTAAACGTTTATTGCACAGGAAACGCAATTTTGTACATAGGAACTATGAGCTGTGGGCTGGTAATAGCCGCATAGAAAACAAAGCGGTTCAATCTACATATACGCCAAGATAACTGACTGTTTTGAGCGTCAAACTTTTTAAAAAAGCGTGTAGTCTTTTCAGGGCCATTATTCCGTAGAGTCTCCGTTAAATACAAATTGTACGTACATGTAATTGAATAATGAATTGAAGTGTTGAGTCGATTGGTTCGGTATCGTAAAAACGACATACTCTTCGTGACCTTGATATTATGACCTTTGGTTTGTGAGTCTGCTATAATTACACAGCATCACAGATCAAATGGCATAACTGTGATAAGACCAGCCTGCGTGTCTTTAAAATCTAAGAAGTAGAATAATAATTTTGTTATGTAATATTATGACTTGATTCTCTTCTTATTTTAACATGACGATAAAGAGCTTAATTTTCTTGTATCTTTTTTCAGACTTCTTTGGCGAGCCAACTCTAATAAGTCTGAAGGTTTGGATGTTCTATTAGTAGAAGCGACCACAGTTTTATTGAGGATTGATGCTATCTGTTCTGAATTTCACCAAACAGGATGAACGTCGTTTGTCTTTTGTCAACATGAACATGAATGTCACACTAAAAGGCGCGTACGATAACCAGTCTGACGGCATTTTAAGAGATGAACAACAAGATACCATGCTGTTCCGGCGTTACGCACTTCCACTGATTTGTTTTTTGGGAATTCTGGGAAATTCTCTATCGGCAAAAGCGTTTTTCGGACCCGGATTGAGGCACGCTTCTTGCAGTTTATATCTTGCCGTTCGGTGTATCTCGGACAACGGCTTCATTGTGACTTTGTTCACAGTGTGGTTGGACTTTGTGCACGTCCGAGTGTTCCACACAGAAGTTATCTGTCAGACGGTTGTGTTCCTCTCCTTTCTGTGCAGCTTTATCTCGGTATGGTGTGTTGTGTTTGTCACCATCGAGAACTATGTCCGAATCTGTCGCCATACCCATGTTAACCGTTTCTGTAACCTTAAGGTTGCCCGGTACTCTTTGCTTACATGCTTTTTTGTCGCTCTTTTTCTTTACAATTTTTTCCTCTGGGGAACACAAGTTCAACAGATGGAAGGGAAAATATACTGCCTAACGAAAACCACCTTTATTCAAGCAGAACTTATTATTACATACATCGATACTGTAGTTACTCTTGTCATTCCATTGCTCACAATTCTCGTATTGATGGCTTTAATTATTGTTAGTTCTATTGAAGCCCACAAGCGTCAGATCCGTTTGAATTCAACTGCAATTCAAAACAACAACGTGGAAGTTAGACGAAGAATCCTGCCCCATTCCAGAGTGACCCGGCTTCTGTCCTCGGTCACCATCATGTTCCTGATTTTACACACGCCTTTGCACGTAATCAGAATCAAAGTCTTATTCGAAAACTGGCTTCATGGTAATAAAGGGGACCCCACGAGTGAACTGGATCGCACTTTCCAACATGTTTTTGTCACAATGTACTATTTAAACTATTCCGTCAATTGTATAATCTATCTTGTGTGTGGGCAAAATTTTCGCAAAGTTTTCATCGATTCTTTCTGTTGGTTCTGCAAAATCCGTAACACTGAACTGGAGGTGGAAGCAGAAAGGTTTTCTAACGTGGGGATGACGTCATCGCTTATTTTGGAAAAAGACGAAGAAACCACAATTCAATGATAATGTTGGTGTTTTGGTCCAATCCACAATTGCAAGCTTCTGTGATAAAACACTGAACGGTTTTCGTTCCATTCCATCTATGTTGTCATGTTGATATAGTATTTGTTGATCAAATTTGATCATATCATATTTATTATGTTGAATGGTATTGTTATAAAAACAAATTTCTACTTGTATTAACGGCTTTATGAGTTATCATTTTTTAGAATATTGAAGTCCGTTTCGTTCGCGAAAAATCTTACCTTTATTTGATCATTCAGAATCCTTTTTCGACAATAATAAATGCCTTTAGACCGTGTAACAATTGGCGCCAATATTTGATAGGGAATCTCAGAAGATTTATTACATGAAAACCGGCCTTGTGTGTAATTAAAATCTTGAAATAACAGGAACTTGAAAATATAAAAAAAAAGCCTTTTATGAAAATAAGCTGTAATATTATACGTCGTTTTGGATGAAGGATTAAAACTGAAACGGTCTCTTTATATACTTCTTTTTAAAAGATATTCAACACTTTTATTTAAACCTTTTATATCAACCCATCTAATGCAAAAAATGTTAACCTTCATAAAATCCAAAACTTTGAAACATATTTTTTTGTCTTTCATGCATCGTCTTAAGTTCCAAAATGCGCAATACTATCAGCAACGATCGATCCATTTAAAATACTGTTTTTGTAAAATTAAGCTGTGATTTAAAAATAAGACGGTTTGGAAAATAAACACCAGCTTCCTTACCAGAAAATTTAAAATACAAGAAAGTCGAAGCTTATTTGTAAGACTTTATGTTGTCCATCGTTCTTGAATGTAAATTAACTATGTATTCTGACTGTATAAGGTTCTAATGGTACAATACGACTAATCAGATACGCGCAAAGACGGGTGGTTGGGGGGTGGGGGCAAATTAAAGCCATGACATTAAGGAATAATCACAAAGATCAAACTTGTTCCTATATATATATTTCAGATAAGAAACCACACTAACATATTACGAGTAAACATCGGAGTAAGCAGTTGTCAATTACATGTATTATAACAATTGTAAATCTTGATCTAATAAAACGGACATTTTATAGATGTACTATTCAGCCGATTGTCTTGTACGTCACAACACGATGCATTCTCACATGTTTTTGAACTCTACATTGTCTACAACTCAGAACTGGAAATCCAAATGTGATTGATATCGTGTACATAGACAGAATAGTGTCACTGTAATGTAAATTAGAACTTTTCAAGTTTCACATTTCCAATGAATACAAATTATTACAAAGAGATGAATGCGCTTGCAAACTCACTGGTGTATTTCTGAAACCGAGTAATTATTAAAAAGTGAAACTCGATCGTTGGTAGTCATTACCACATCAAGTCGCTATATTTATTCATAATTGATAAATTCACGTTAATAGAAAGTTAATTTCGAACGTGTTTACAGAAGTTAACGATGAAATTGGCGAGGAAATCTGTACTCTTGAATTTATGGCAACTCATGTACAGCAAGCATTACTTTTTGTCTTGCATTTGATATAGAATGTAAACTCTTGGAAAAAGTACCATTCAACTACTGTCGAAAAAAGAAGAAGTTAAACTGTAGTTTTAGTATATGTCGTGAAACATTACTTGGGTGTCTTCATAAAATTTAAAAAGATATGTTTACAAAAACCCTAAGTTCCAGCACAACTATCATGTTGTAAATTTTGAATTTACACCCACCCAGTAAATTCAAAATTTACAACATGACACAATATTGCCAAAAAAACAAAAACAAAAAACCAAAAAAAAAAAAAAACGAAACAAAAAACAAAACAAAACAAAACCCACTAAAAACAAAAAGAAGGCAAAGTAGTATAAAGTATAAATATAAAATTTTATGGTAGCATTTACAACCCAAAGTCACGTCATTAATAACATGACGCTATGTGACTCAATGCGCGGATCCATAATTTTTTTCCCGGGGGGGGGGTGCGAGGGATATCTTAGTAGTTTGCAAGGGGGGTCCAATGCATTCTTGGAGTAATTTTAGTATGTAAATTTAAAAAATTTCAATTTTCAAGGGGGGGGGGGGAGGGGACACCCCCTCCGACCCCCCCCCCCTTCCCTTCCTTTGATCCGCGTATGAACTCTATACATAAACAATACTCGTTCTATTCCATTCATACTGACATATTGATAGTACTGTGGAATCATTTAAATTCGTGGGGGCCAATTTCATTTGATTGTCGTTTTGGTTTTTTTTTTTTTTTTGGCTTATTCGCTCGGATGTTAATTCGCCGATGCGTCGGTTTTCAGTTCAGTATTTATTTTGTTCAATATTATTATCAGAAAAACAGCTTCATACTTGTATCGACGGCTTTATGACATTTATTTAGTACACCGAAATTCTTTTTGTTTTTGTAAAAAGTTACCTTTATTTGACCATACAGGTTTTCCACTTTTGCGACAATAATGAACCTTAAGACAGTGTTAAAAGTGACATTAGTATTTGATAGGTAATCTCAGAAGATTTTATTACCCGGCTTGGTATTCAACGCCCTTAAGTCTTAATATAAGCAAGATTCAGATATAAGCAGATTTCGGAACAAAAATATATCTCCTATACCTTACACTAAAAATCTTGTAAAACTGAATGTCATTTAACATGACTAGTTTAAAATTTTTAACTGAAATTGTCCTTTTCATTCTTTCTAGAAGATATTAAAGACTTTATTTTAAACGTTCTATATCCACAGATCTATTAATGCAAAGAATGCCAAATTTCATATAAAACCCAAAACTTAATGTGAAATATTTTAAATGTATCTCATGCATAGACTTAAGTTTAAAAAATGTGCAATACTATCAACATCGATCGATTACATATTTTTTGGTAAAAATAAGCCGTGATTTAAAGAAACCCCATTTAAATATTACGAGTAAACATCGGAAAGTTGTCAATAACATGTATTCTGAAAATTGTAAAACTTGTTTTTAAAAAACTGACATTTTATAGAGAGATTATCGCACTCTTCAGCTTCTTGTCCCATGCGACACACAAGGTAAATTATCTCATGTATCTGAATTCTATCTTATCTATGACTCGGAACAGGGAATATATATAAATGTGATTAATTGTTAAAAAAAAGTAAATTAGAACTCTGGTATATCATGTTTTGCATTTCCAATGAATACAAATTATTACAAAGAGATGAATGCGCTTTCAAACTCAATGGTGTATTGCTGAAACTGAGTAGTGATACCGATGCCATTTCCCTTAATAAGTGAAAACTCATCAGTATCCATGACCATATCAAGTCGCTATATATATTGATGAATTCTAGTTGATAAATATTTGATAGAGAGTTAATTGTCCAACGGGTATAGAGGATTCAATGATTAAATATGAGAGGAATTCTATGTTTGTTACAAACTGAATTTTTGTAGCATCACTTTAAAGCTATTATTGAGTATATATACGCACTTTGTCAGGGATTATTATTGTGTTATTTGGTGCGTTCCCGAAAAAACTAAAGTGCCCGAATTATTTCCGGGATAACTTATTTTTTTTAGATCGAAAAGATTTTATTCGACGATTTTTTTTTCTCAAAAGTACATATCAAAATGGTTATGTAAGTTTCATTAAATCGTACAACAAATTTATTCAAAACATGTGATGACGTTCACTTGTATTCAAACGCTGTGTGTGAAAATTGAACGTCACAGATTTCCAATGCTACCCTAGGGGGAAATATATACTGAATGTAAATATAATTATTTGAATGTGTCCATAAAATTTAAAACCATATACATGTATTTACCAAAACCCTGAACTACAACACAAGATCGCCAAAAAATAAAATAAAAATAAACAAAACTTAATAAAACGTAGAAAAATGAATAAGTACAATGATTAATCAGATAAAAAAAGATAATAAATCTTACATACCATATCTTCTCTTTATTTTGAACAATGATTGAAAAGATTTTATTGAATATAGCGAATAACATTTTCTATTGACAACTCTCTTGATAATTTTTCTATTGTTCCTCTTTATTTCTGTTTATGCCATTTGCACCACTCAAATGAATACTAAATTAAACACGTTCAGAGGTTGCTAAAGGTGTGATTATTTTGGATAGAATGAGTAACCTAATTAAATTTCTTTCTATAGTTGTACATTGATTAGATTGCCATTTGTCTTTATTGCTCAAGTTTATATTATTTTCGTCATCGACATCGTCAAGCGCAATATGGAATCTTATGGTAGCATCCACAGGGGCCAACCCCGTTTTGACCTTAATTCATTTATGGTTTCACGTAACATTTTTTTCTATGACAGTATAACAAATCAAAAAAGCTTAATTATTGATTTTGTTTTAATTTCCCACATGAATGATATGTACATATACACGTGAATCAAAAAAGAAATCATGACAATTCATAATAAATCGTATATGACTGCTTTTTGATATATTTATTTGTATATTAAGTGATTTTAAAATAATCACAAAAATATCGATATCACGCAATTTGTTTATTTTTCAATGTCCGTCTTCTAAATTTATGATTTTAGAGGTATATTACATGTATGTCATCCTACAATTTTGAAATTTCCGTTCTGTATGTATGTTCGTATTTTTAAAAAAAGGAAAGAAAGATAAATCAATGTATTCCAGTTCGAACACGAGTCGGTGAATATGAAGTGTGTTCTAGATAGAGATGTCTTTATTTATTTTAAATTTTTTATACTTGATTTATCTATTCATTTGAACTTTTATTGAATTTAACTTATATATGAAAACAATAAAGAGAGAAAATGCTATCGGTTTGAGATACTCTTGTATCCAAACATAAAAAATCAACGGAATTAAAACGGAAGATATTAAATGAATATTATTTACTTTTATTATGAAAAGTCTCTTAAATAATATCTATGAACAGGAATACAAAGACTATAACTCTTCTCTAACATGAAACAAAGAAATATTTAACATTCAAAGAAACCGATTACAGCTATAGAACTCTAAAACATATTCATTTTCATTTATGGTTTTTGACAATGACCCTGTTTAAAATAACAAAATTAACATCAAAGTTTCGCATCTTGTTTTGCTAAACATTAGCTTTTATTCGCCAGGTTCGAATTTCGTGAAAAATATTTTTAGCTACGAAAATCAGTGCTCAACAGGCTTTGGTATACTGCATATACAAGAATGAAATGAAAATAAAATGTTATAACGTTGTAACCGCTGGCCATAAATGAATCTATATTTTTCAGAGCAATCGTGTGATTGGAATCATACTATTACATAATTTATCTTGTGTGTGGACAAAATTTTTCGCAAAATTTTCATCGACTCCTTATGCTCGTTCTGCAAAATCTATAACACGGAACTGGAAGTGGAAGCAGAAAGGTTTTCTAACGTGGGAATGGCGTCATAGCTTATTTTGGAAAAAGACGAAGAAAAAATAATTCGATCGTTTAGTTGGTGTTTTGGTTCAATCCACAATTGAAGTTTCTGTGATAAAACACTGCAAAATCCGTAACTCGGAACTGGAAGGTTTTCTAACGTGGGAATGACGTCATGGCTTATTTTGAAAAAAAGACGAAGAAAGAACAATTCGATGATAATGTTGGTGTTTTGGTTCAATCCACAATTGCTTTAGAGTGATAAACTATTGAACTATTGAAATTATATTATTAACTATTAAATATTGAAATATGATAAAACACTGAACAATAGTCATTCTGTCATATTGATTGTATTTGTTGATCAAATTTGATCACATCATATTTATTTTGTTCAATGGTATTGTCAGAAAAACAATTTTCTACTTGCATTAACGGCTTTATGAGTTATTATTTTTTAGTAAATCGAAATTCTTGTTTTTGTCAAAAGTTACCATAATTAATTTTATTTAACCATGGCATAGAGGTTTTCCATCTTTTTTCGACAATAATGAACCTTACGACTTTGTTAAAAGTGACACTAGTATTTGATAGGTAATCTCAGAAGTTTTATTACATGATGCCCGACCTTGTATTCAACGCCTTTAAATCTTAATATAAGCAAGATTCAAAAAATAAGCCAATTTTTGAAACAAAAATATACTTCCTATTCCTTGCACTAAATGAAAATCCTTAAAAATTAGCTTGGTTTGAAAATAAACCGTAAAACTGAATGTCATTAAACATGAATAGTTTAAAATTTTAAAACTGAAATATAGTATTTCCTTTTTCATTCTATCTACAAGATATTTAATTTAAACGTTTTATAAATACACATCTAATGCAAAAACTGTCAAATTTTATATAAAACCCAAAACTTTGAAACCTGTATCTCATGCATAGTCTTAAGTTCTAAAAATGTGCAATACTATCAGCATCGCAAGATTACATATGCTTTTGTCAAAATAAGCCGTGATTTAAAAATAAGACGGTTTGGAAAATAAACACCAGCTTTCTTACCAAGAACTTAAAATACTACTAAGTTGCGACTTACTTTTAAGATTTTAGGTTCACTGCTCTTGCAGGTAAATAAACCATACTGTATAAAGATTCTAATGGTACAATACGACTTACCATTTACGCGCAAAGATGGGTGATTTTGGGGAGGGGTGTGGGTAAATTAAAGCCATGAAATTAAGAAATCATCACAAAGAACAAACTTGTTCCTATATTATTCAGATAAGAAAACACATTTAAATATTACGAGTAAACGTCGGAGTGAAAAGTTGTCAATTATATGTATTCTGAAAATTGTAATACTTGTTCTTAAAAAAACTGAAAGCTGCTTGGTCCGATTTTATATTAAATTTTGTGATCGCTTTTAAACGATGATTATGCTAAGTATGTGCATAATGAAAGACATTGCAATAGTTTTCCCGGTAAATTAAGCCATATTTCAATGGAAAAAATGATGTACAAAAGTTGTTTTAAAAATCAAAGTACTGATAGTTCTGAAAAGCTCTAACCTAGCTTGTTTCTAAAGGAAATTTACTTTGTGCAAGTTTAGTTAGAAAGAATCGATTTGATTTTTCTAGATTTCAGCTTCTACGTTGCAGTCCCTGCAATGATGTAAGTAAGCCCCGCACAATATATTTCATTAGCCCGTACATAAGATTCACAATAGCCCATGCAATTATGTGCGTAAATCCCTGAAACTGGTTCCCTGACCAGTTTAAATAATGTATCATTTCTGCTCATAGGGGGCGGTTATTCGATGCACCAGAAGAAGAAGTCTAACAACAATAAAGCGCTGAGCTGTGCTTAGCGCTTTAACAAACAATACAAAAAGGGTACCGCTTAATTTCGCCCCATATTGAAATTCGCCCCTGACGTCGAGACAGCTATTATTGTATAACATTTTATTTACGACTTTGAAATGATGTCATCGCTTTATATAAAGGTCATAAGGTTTTGGCAAATCAAAACTAAAACTGTGTACATTTTGTTCACTAATATTTCTGAAGTTTGCTTTGTTTACATTGATGCAAAACATGCGGGTTGAATAAACCTAATCATGCGGGGGACGAAACCAAACGGTTCTCGTTTCTAAACATTTCCATGATGCCGTTTGGTTTGTTTGTTTTTTGTATGCTCATAAAGAATTTTTTTCATTTACTTTGAATATTTCTAACTTTGAAAGGAGACCAATTCTGGTGGTGTAAATAGTCAAAAGTCTATAACTTTCTAAGATAATTGCTTTGTACGGAAAATTATTTGATAATGTAACAGCGAAAAAATCGGATCATGCAGCTTGAAATTTTATAGATATAGGAGATTATGACACTCTTCAGCATGTCCCATGTGACACTCACGGTATATACTCTCATGTTTCTGAATTCTGCTTTGTCTACGACTCAGAGCAGGAAATATAAATTTCCAATGAATACAAATTATTACAAAGAGATGAATGCGCTTTCAAACTCAATGGTGTATTGCTGAAACCGAGTCATAATACCGATGCCATTTCCCTTAAAAGTTGAAAAGTCATCAGTATCCATGACCAGATCAAGTACCTATATATATTGATGAATTCAAGTTGATAAATATTTGATAGAGAGTTAATTGTCCAACGGGTACAAAAGATTTAATGATTATTAAAATATATAGGAGAGGAATGCTCTGTTTGTTACAAACTGAATTCCAGAGGTTTTGAAAGCCTGGCTTGCTTGCTCTTGAGTTTATATCAACTCATTTAAAACAATCAGTACTTCTTTGTGTAACATTTGATATAAAATGTGAACTTTGGGAAAGAATCTATCAGCACCACACAAGTGCTGCCGCACAAAAAAAAGTTGAAGTAATATTGTAGTCATTGTTAATATATCGTTAATTAAGCAGAATAATTTTTTTTTGGATATCATCGGTCCTTTAACACACCAGGCCGTGCAAACTGAGTTTGACAATTTGTATGCACGACCTGGTGTATTATAGGAACGACGATATCCAAAAATAAGCATCCAATATTTATATTTTCATAAATTTAATGTTTATTTGTATGAAATATTTAGTATCATCGCTTTAAAGTCAATATATAAACGCTCTTTGTCAGGGATATAACCATTCTAGCGTTTTATGTGGTGCACTTCCGCAAAAACTAATTTAGTACCCGAAATGTTGCCGGGATAACTTATTTTGCAGATCAAAAACATTTGATTCGACGATTTTTTCTCAAAAGTACATATCAAAGTGGTTATGTAAGTTTCATTCAATCGTACAATAATAAATATATTCAAAACGCATGATGACGTCCACTTGTGTTCATACGCTGTGTGTGTTACTGAAAATTGAATGTCACAGTGCTACCGTAAGGGGAAATATACACTGAATGTAAATATTATTATTTAATTGGATGTCTCCATAAAATTTAAAAACATATACATTTATTTACAAAAACCCTGAACTACAACACAACATTGCCAAAAAATAAAATAAAGATAAAAAAAAAAACCTGAATAAAACATGTAGAAAAATGAATAATGTACTATGATTAATCATAACAAATAAGATCTTACATACCGTAAGAATACTTTGTTTTGAACAATTAAAAATAGATTTCATATTTTATTTCATATAGTGAATAAAATTTGAATAACATTAAATTTTGTCTTTTCTTCTGCGGGGTGTGTGTGTGGGTTTTTTTTTTTTTTTTTTTTAATGTTTTTGAGTTGCACAAATCAAATGAATACTAATTTATTAAACACGCACAGAGTTGCTAAGGGTGTGATTATCTTGGATAGAATGAGAACCCTAAATTTCTTTCTGTACATGTACTTTGATTAAAATGGCATTTGTCTTTAATGCTCGAATTCATTTTTTCGTTCACAATGTCGAATGAGACTATTATTGCCAATATGTTTGTCTGTTTACAAATAAAGGATTGTTATATGTGCTGACTTTGAATTCATGACATCGTCAAGTGCAGCGTGGAATCTTATGGTAGCATCCACGGGGGTAAAGCCCGTCTTGACCTTATTTATTTATGGTTACATTGACTTTAAGGTCAAAACGGGTTTGGCCCCTGTGGTACATGCAGCATCCACAATCCAAGTCACTTCGTTTATAACATGACGCTATGTGACTATATAAAATGATGTGTTTTAGATTGTTCAATGTTTACCTTACAAGAGTGTTTCTTTTAAAAAACACCTTTCATATTTTTTTCAGATTTTTAAATCTTCAAAATAAGTCTGTAGCTGCGCAGTTCGACAGCTTTCGACAGCTGTTCTAAGTGATTAAAAATGTACCGTTCTGTTCTTGTTTCCATAATTTCCATACAAAATAACATGTAGAATATCATATTTATTGCTTTTTCATCTTTTGGCAACAGTTTTGGTCAGTTTTGGGCAGAAACAAGCCAGTTCAAGAAATGTTTATATTCTTATCCTCAAACGTACAAGATGGCCGCACATCCCCCTTAAGGTTTTAACTGCTCGCCATAAATGAAGCTATGTTTTTCAGAGCAATCGTGTGATTGGAATCAAACTACTAAGTAAATAAATGTTTTATATTTTGAATGAATACTACTTGTATATTAGTATGCACTGATCGAATATAATTAATATATCACATTTATATGGAAAAATCAGCATCTGGACGAAAGATGTAACGATCTGAAGGGACAGTTGGACATACGAATAGACGATCAGACATGATGACCTTATACATGTACAGTCCAAGGTGACAAGCGCAAACATGCAAAACTCGACAGTCGGCTTGGAACAAAACTCAAATATTATCTATTCAGCACTCAGATGAAAACCAAAACATTTGCATGTCGGCTGGACTAGGGATTGGCAGTTTGTCCGAAATATTTGTTAAACACACAAACAGAAACAAGACCGAAACATTTTTTTTCTTCTTTCGATTAGTTTATGAAATAACATGACTTGAAAAAACCCAATAGATTTCAAACCAGATAAATTGTGTAAGCCAATATGTTCTCGTTATTATGTTCAATGGTGCATCGTTTTCTGTAACTTCCTTGTGCAATCTATATTGTTGTAATATATATCAATGAGGTCATAGTTGTCTAGAATAACTCATTTATTTCTAACGCGATATACATTAGAAAATTCATTATCCGTGCGGCGACCTAAATTCCAATAATGGAAGCAATTATTGGTGTTGTAAATTTTTTCCCCTTGATTTTTTGTCATTCTCCAGAACTCTGTTGGGGATTTCTGTATTTTACGTTTATTATCACATAATGGCATTATGGATGATGGTCTTAAATAACAACCTAACTCGGAACCAGGGTAAGTACATGGAAATAAACGTAAATGGGTTAAGATACATAATTAATCAACGAGAATCTAATATAAGTTCAGTAGGAATCTAATGCAAGCTTGCAATAGAAACTTATAGGCGAATTCCCGATCCACCTCTTGTCACACCTTCCCCCCCCCCCCCCCCCCCCAAAAAAAAGAAAAAAAAACTAATTATGCATGGCAATTAAGAGGTTCTAAAGAGGAATACAAGAATATATACTAGTAGTTTAGCTGACCAGGAAGTGTTATGAGTGGTATCTCTGTTGTCATATCAAGGCCGGTTAAAGATTATTATATGTATTTAAGTATATAAAAAAAAAATGTCCAATTTATAATTGTACATGTACACTACACATTTGTACATAGAAATATATCTTTTTATTGGTGTATTTGTTGAATCCGCATCACATTCGTGGATGAATACATAAGAATCTTTTTTTAAGTCGATGTATGGTGGAGGCTGGATGGTCAACAAATTAACCATAAGATCTTACCTAGTAAATTTGAGATATAATTGTTTAGCTAAAAACTATCATTTTATAAAGAAAATTTCTAAATACATTTATGTTAGATTTAAATTTTGAATATTTTGTTGTATCTTTATAAATATAACTCTTCTTCTTAGGAGATTAATATAGTCATAAAATGGCCACGACCATCCAGCCCTCTTAAAGGACTCTATTTGTATAGGAATATGCATGTACAGTGCCGCATCTGGAACATTCACGCAGTTATAGATATCGAAAGCCATCAAGTTGACTTCATGTCAATTTCTTATCATTTGAGGTGTTAAAACTTTCATATGAAGGTTGCATTTACTTATTCATATACAGTGCATGGTAACATTTTTATACATGTTTATATATGCTAATATAAACAACTACTGAAATTGTATTGTTACATGTACTTGTCATAATTAGGGGATTTACTCCAACTTTTCCCGAGATAGTCTATAGGCCTTGAATCTTGCCAAATTCCACACAATTTTAAGACACCTTGCGTTATACAGATGATCATGCACGGATTCAGCATTTTTCCGGGGGGGGGGGGGGGGGGGGGGGGGTCGGAGTGATAATTTTGTTTCCCTCCTGCGGAGGGGGTGGGGGTCAAGGCTTTTTTTTATTTTAATGTATACGAAATATTTGTTTGCCAGGGAGGGGGTCCGAGGCCTATTAACGGTAATTTTACTTTAATGATTATGAATTTAATAAGTTTGAATCTCTAAGAGGTGACTTTATCTTCTAAATCCGCTCATGATAAAGCACTAATTGTACAGATGTGGCTATATAATGTGAGATAATGCTGTAATGCGCTACTTCTTCTGTAGTTTCAAATATTCTTTCATTTACAAAATAGTATATTGACCTCCTTTATTTAAATAATGCAGTTCGCAAACAAGATATTAATTATCACACACTATTGATTAGCATAGCTATTATTTTCCTGACTATGAATAATATATTCTAAAGGTCTCACACACAAAATAAAAAATGAATAAACATAAACAGGTAGTTGTATTAATGAAGCTGAAAAAGGAGGACACTTTCTGAGATATAATCACGAATAAAGTCAATTATAAATATTTGACATGAGAGTGGTTGAGGGACACATTTATCGATCAGATTGATAATATAAACATATGATTTACCCAATGCAATTGTGTTGATCTTCCTCCAATTACAGTTCACATGGATACAAAACCCAGTGTTACTTACAAGTGCGGATCTATATAAACATTTTTTTTGGGGGGGGGGGGGGGGGTAGGGATAATTGTGCTTTACATGGGGGTGGTCCGCGGCCTATTTTTTGTAGTTTTACTATGGGAAGTTTACGTGTTTGAATTTTCCAAAGGGGGAGGGTTGGACCACACAGACCCCCCAGATTCACGGATGACTTAGCAATTAATAGTCTTAAGTAAGGTTTTGGTTTTAACACCATTGTGACATACTAACGCACGACTGGAATTGAAATTATTCAAAAGTTGACATGAGTCAATCTATTGCGTGGAACGATGATGATTTATAGGCAAAGAGAGATCACCTCGGTCTGTTCTCTTGTTCTGGTGTGTTCTTACCACATGTGTATTATCGAAGAAGGGTTAAGTTAATATTCCCTTAACATGTGAACTGGATGTATGTGACTGGCAAGGATTCCATTTACACTAGATTTACTAATAATATACCAAATGTACTATCCAAAGTCCATTTTTCAGGAGTT
This sequence comes from Magallana nippona, assembly GCA_033439105.1. Classification (NCBI taxonomy): domain Eukaryota; kingdom Metazoa; phylum Mollusca; class Bivalvia; order Ostreida; family Ostreidae; genus Magallana; species Magallana nippona. Next base: position 33,855,921 of record CM065920.1, read on the forward strand.
TAACTTATTTAACAGCTGTTTAATATGCGTCCGGATTTTTAAGAGCCATCTGAAAACCTTTCAATGCTGTTTTTTCCAAGGTCGCGCTTGCGCAGACCATATTTACGTTGAAAATTCGGGAAACAGTGAAAACATCATCTTACATTTTCATTAGGTTGGTTTATAATCCATTTAAGTGCTTTTATGCCATTTTGAACTACCAGCAATATTATTGTCGTACAGTTTATTGAGTAATACTTATCACAGTAATTTTCTTTCAGCATGTCATTGTCAAAAAACGTCATGTGAATTATTTTTAAAATACACTCAGGTGCCAAAAGTATGTCAACTTTTTTCTTTTCACTAAAGGCCTATATTTCATTCAAAACCGTCATCTTTCAAAGAATCGTTAAAAAGTGATCCATGGACCAAATTTTAAAAGACTTGGATTGATAAATTCAGAATTTCTCTAGCTTTTTCTTTGCATCATATTTTACAATGTTTTAACAGGTCCAGCACAATCTCTTGATAGCTATATAGCTTGAAAAAGTTATATAGCTTAATAAAGATATTCAGAATAGCTTGATAAAGCTATTTTGTCATACATTTTTCTTAAATGTGTATTTTTTTTCATCATGTAAACAAAATCGCACTTTAGTGCAGTGATAGTTTTCAACTTTGAACTGTTCTGTAAACAATGCATGTAAAGATTAATCATCAATTTGTGTCTCTTTCAGAAACTTTGCACTTAAAGTTTTAAAAGTTTTGGGGCAATTGATTCATGACCTCACAGTTACTTCTTGAATGAAATATATAGAAGGTCAGTTAGGGTAAACAAGATAATTGATTGGTAATAATTCAGCACAATGTAAAGAAATCATACTTATCCACGCCTCAGTGCACACAAGTCAGTAGACAGTTACCCAAACAATGGAAATATCTTTTTTGCTTAAAAGTGTTCAAAAGCAGCAGTGTTAAAACTAATTTTAATTAGGGTTGCTCTTTTAATGGTCCATGGTATAAATGTGAGCGGTAATTAACTTGCGATTTTTTTGTATATTTTTGTGAAAAACTGCATTAAAATAGCTTTATCAAGCTATTCTGAATAGCTTTATTAAGCTTTATAGCTTTTTCAAGCTATATAGCTATATCAGGAGATTGTGCTGGACCTGTTTAAATATTTTTCCAACCTCCAGTTCCTGAGATTTGATATTCACAATCCAAAGGAAGATTTATCTTCTGCATATTGCAGAAGATATATAGTAGAGCTCTTTGAATCTACTTTAATCAATATAAATTTCTTCAAAATCTGACAATAAAATTAACAACAGAAAACAGTTTTAAAATAAGTCAATTCAATGAAATATAAAGGGAAAAAGAAAAAATTGACATACTTTTGGCACACGAGTGTAGCTGCATGAAAATGAGGGTATACATTAATTGTCAGTTCATGTTTCATGATTGTTTATACATTGGTAAATAAGAAGTTTATAGTCATTACAGCTAGAGAGAGTATATATGGCATCACTGGAGATTGCCAAAGCAGGCTGGCTATGGAGACAGAGTATGTACTTTGTATTTTTGCTATATGTCAGTTTATACTTGTACATTATGCATTTTAAAACAGAAAAAAATATAGTAAAGGCTTATTTTGACCTATTCTCTTTAAAGAGAATAAAGAAAATAACTAGAAACTTACAGTTTGTATTCCTTTATAAATGATTCTTCTTAAAGATCTCCTAAGAGATCTGGTTAAAAACTAAAGTCCTGCAGGTTTCTAAGGGTGGTAGGAGGCAGCCATGGTGTTAATTAGCTGCTTCTGGAAGCCCTTGATGGTACTGGCTTCTTTGACATGATCTGGCAGGCGATTCCAATCGATGGTTTTCGGGAAGAAGGAAAACATATACACATCTCGATATGTTGGTGGCTGACGGTATTTGCTGCTCCTTGCCCGATTATCCCCTGGTGTTAAGTACGCTGTTGCTTGGATATCAATGTGGTCATTGCTGATCTTGTACATCATGATAAGCTGTGATCTTTGTCTTTGTAAACATCGAATATCAACAACTCCTTGGCTTTTCCCATAACCAATCGTATGACAGAGATCTTGCATGTCGTACTTACGCTTTCTGCAGAAGCGAAGGAGTTGTCAATTTTGAATGTTTATGTGAGAAATCAACAAGTTTATTAATGTTGGTGTAAAAAAAAACTAAACCGAAGGTGATGTATATCAAAGAAGAATCATTTATAACAGAATATGAATTGGCACAAGTTTCTAGTTTTTAAAAAAACTAGTTTAACCTGTTTTAAATGAGAAATTAGCTGATGAAGCTGGGTTCACTCTAGTAAACCCAGAGGAAACCCCAAAAGTAAACCCAGGGTTTAGTTTGGGTTTACTTTCTGTTAGGTTGGGTCTGATAGATAATGTAGATTTAGACTAACCCCATTTCATACCACATTATGGTAATAGGTATTCGATCTGTACGAATATTCCATACCCAAAAATTTCTAAGACATTTTATTGCAGATGTAGTAACTTTACTTGTCTCAGGAATTCTTTTAAACACCATCACCAACCCTGTAAAATGAAGTTGTTTTGCTTGTTTTCATGTAAAAATGGTGACTCTGGATCTGATCCCATATCAGGTGAATGAATTAACAAATTTCGAAAATAGTTCATTTTATAACTTGATTTACTGCTAATGGTGAATTTATTGAGTTGTTAGATGACATTAGATTTTTCAGTCTGATCATACAATTATATCTCGTACATTTTGGGAAAAAAGTAAATTTAAAATAGTTTACATTTACTATACTTGTATAACCAAGCCCATTTGAAGGGGATGAATTCCATCACAAAACTGGGTCTGTAGGACATTTGTCATATTAACAATAGAAAATTTTATCTAATTTTTACCTATAAGTAGTTACTAAGTGCATCATTGAATTCCAAAACATGATAAATTTGTAATCCTATTTCATCACTAGACTTTAATCTTAGGTTCAGTTTTGAAGAGGTGGAAGAAAGAATGGTTTGTACTCTACCAGAATGGAGACTTGAGATATTTTGAGAACCCCAACAGCTATGAGCCTGAAGCCCGCATTGTTGTCCCTGCCGTTTGTAAATACATTACAACTGGAACATCGGTAAGTTGGGTTTTTTTAAATATTGTACAGTAGCAGATATTTCTTGTTGATATCAGAGCAATTATGGCAAATGATGTGATTACATGCTGTAGTATAGTACCGGTATGTGTAAATTTATATATATGAAATACTATTATACCACTAGCTTTAGAGAGTCTTATCATGGTATGCTTTGGTATGTATTTCCATCTTTTTACATGTTTTCTTTTTTTTTAAATTAAACAGGTAGATGCTACTCCTCCAGATGGAAAATCAAAAGATTGTTTATTGTGTCTGGTGATCAAGGATGGGGAATTGAAACTGTGTGCTGAAGATGCTGATGACATGAGGTATAATATATACAATATCAGCACAACATTGTTACAGAAATTTTGATTGCTTTGGTTTTACATTATATTCTGAATCAGTATTAAAGGCCAAAATCAAAAACCTATTCATGTGTGGCAGACCCTTTTTATATGCAGGTTGAACCTGAACTTTACAAATCATTAGCTATATGATTAACGTGTAATTAAAATTGCACAGCAAAAATGTGAACTACATCAATCTTTTAGGATTATAAGTGCAATAGAGTACTACAATCAGTATTTTTATTATAGACAATAACATATATAATTTGAATTTTTCTGATCAGAATTAAAATATGTAGATGTCTCACAATAAACATCAGTGCTTACGCCACGTTTTCTTGATTTTATCGCATTTGTGACATTACTTTTGGATCAACCCAGGTAGTTGTTCATCTCTAGATGATATAAGAGAAATGTCAATCAAATCTTTATTAGAACTAATAAATTTTGTTTTCTGCTACTTGTACTAGAGCTTGGCAGATAGCATTTGAAGAGGCGCGCACCATACTTCCTCCCTCCAGCTACCCCCCACCATATAATGCAAGTGTGATGTACCCTGGTCAGCAAGAGGTGCAACATCACTACCCCATACAAGTAGGGGGCCCATCCAACATTGTCTACACCAGCACCTACCCCAGGGCAGGAGGAGGGTATCCAGGCCAAATTATTGCTCTACCAGATGGGACCCAAGGTAAATGAAAGTCATTGCAACAAAGAGAATGTTCTTCTTATCTTCATTGTTATTGTAAATGATTTGATTCTCAATGTAACATTGATTTGATTTGCTAAAAGATGCATTTTTACATAATTTTTTTACATTTGTATATAATCTTTATTGAAAGTTTTAAGATATAACGTGATGATGGGAAGGAGTAGAAAGTACGTTAATTGTATAACATTTAGATGTGAGATTAACTTTTGTCAGCCAAAACCTTTTACTCTTAAATAAAGCATGTATGATAATGCTTGTTTCAGTGATGCAGCCCAGCAATATGGTGTACGTGAATGACCCATACTATTATCGCCGCCGCTATGATTCTTCAGATGTGGCGCTGGGTGTCGTCGCTGGTGCAGCGGTAGGATCTCTCATGTGGGGACCAATGTTGTGGTGGTGATAATGCCAGGCTATCCTCACACGGCATTTACAGGATAAACTACATTCCCCTCTACAACTCCAAACTAAATAATAATTGTTTTATTGTAAGATGACAATTTACAAAAACTGCATTATTATACTTGTTACTTTGCTACTTTAATGTAATATTTTATGACCAAAGACTTTTCTATATACATCCATTTAGAATTGTAATTCTTTGGTTGCAGATGTTACACAACTTGCTTGTAGATATTCACGCAGCAAATAGAAATGTAAATATGTGCAATATTTCCTTTATGGTTTTTAGCTCACCTGAGCTGGATGCTCTAATAAGCTTTTCTGATCACCTGTCATCCAGTTGACCTGCTGTCTTTCCTACTTTTCACATTTTCAACTTTTTATTAAGTAACACTGGGTCAGTTTCAACCAAGCTCAAAACAAATTATTTAAATATTTTTGAGTGGTAGTTAATAAAAAAAACTGAGAAAAAAGGTGGACATCTTGGACATCTTGAAAACTTTTCCAACAGTGGGTCCCCAGGATGGGGTTCAAAGTTCAACATAGAAAAATATATGAGGAGGATTTTTTTTTCAAGAACTATACTGCTACAAACTGATAACACTATAGAAATGTATATGGCAAAACTCTCGTTCTGTTGTTACTATGACCCTGGTACCAAATAAATGGGCCTCATGAGTGAGGTAAATATGGTTCAATTATCAAAGGAATATTTTGTAAAAATCTTATAAAAAAAATTTTTTAAGATCCATAATGTAACAATTTGACTTAACTTTTCAAGCATTCCTATATATATAGTGTAAATGCAAATATATTTTTTTTAATTTGTGCAGTCCCCAAACCTCTCCCTCTCTAGGTTCAGAGATTTATATATGAAAATTTGGAAGAGGATACAATTTCATTTGCAAAGAGTTATGCAGATGAGTGATGTGGCCCATTGGCCGTTAAATATATATTATTTTTATCCATTTTACATAATACATGTATTACATTTTTTTTTTGGGCATAATATTGTGTTTTGATTAACAGCAAAATAAGGACATTTTATAAATAATGTTTACAGTAACCTGTCTCTTTGTTGATTTGTGTTTAAGAGTAGTGATTACTTATTTTGGTTTTGATAAAATCATGTACATGTAAGTCATATAAATGTATTGGTACCTTTATCGTTATCATTAAATTCTTTGGCATTGATTTTTCCTGACTTCGGAGAATACAAAGCATTCCAATATGGTACCTGGTATTTCAAGATTTTTTTGGGTGTAACAATTGTTTGTTTTATAATTTTTTTTTTTTTTTTTCCGTTTACGGTATATGGTTTTATTGTTGATATACATAAAGACAGGAGGAAATGTCCAAAGCTGAATACCATCTTAAATTATGGTTGTCACACAGCTAAGTTGTATAATAGAGTTAAATGGCTTTTTCTCACAAAATATTATTTGCTCTGTTTACAGATGACTTTTTTTGGTCATTCATTTTTCATGTATTTGTATTAACATAGTGAAGGACCAGACGAGTGAAATTTTTTTCCAGAACACGAAATACAAGCACCATTTTCTCTCAAAATATCTTTTCGAGCTTTTTATGAATGTTTAGTGTTTTGTTTGATCTCTTTGCTAAAATGCAGATACAATCTCATCATCATATTAATGCTTATGGTTGTTTTGATCTATTCAATCAGCCTTTTCATACAAGTTTTTCCAGGCTCTGTCAGAAAGGCCTGTGAGCTAAGGTGCAATTGTTTCCTGATCTTTAATTGTTTTCATACCTTCAAAAACTGAAGCATTTTGGCTTTTTCATTGGTGGATTGAAAACTTTTGGCCCGAAAACTAAAGATTGTTATTTTTTGTTTTTGTATTTTGTCCAAGTTTATTTGCTGGTGGTGTACAGAAAATGTTTGTGCTTTAAGTATAACCTTACTCAAAAAATTTCCAGCTTAATATATATTTGCCTGTTTTTGTTAAGATTGAAAATAAAGAAGTTGCATGTAAACATTTAATTCTATGGTACTTTTTTACTCTATTTAGAATTTATTATAATTAGTCCATACCTATTCACAAATGATTACTTGCAAAACAAAAAAATAATAATGATAGATAAATTGTAATGATGCAATTGCATATTGATTTTGAAAGAGGTACAGGACCTTTTCCCATTATTTCGCCTACACCCGTGTTTGAATGGAAAGTACATTTTACAAAAAATAGTTGCAGGTACCTATCGCAATATGATTTAGAAACCTAAGTACTGATTTTATAATTGTGTCTGTAACTAATGATTTGTTATAAATTCAGGAAACCTGCATAAAGAAATAAATATATAGAACTCTGTGTATAATGAGTTAATATTCTGATCCATGATAACTTCCATCAAATGCAATTAGTGTAAGTGTAAATAGAGTATAGTGTTATTGAAGAGACATGTTTATATTGATGTGAACATACTCTGAATTAAACAAGAGAATTTCAAGGACAAAAATCAAGCAGATTAGATACATGTACTTTTAACTATCTATTCTAATCATGATAAAGTGAAAAGAAAAAAATACTACTTGGTGGAATCGGTCCAGAGACATCAAAATCAAAAACACCTACGCGTTACCACTACGCCACGCATATAACAATTCCATGAAAGTCTTATGTGGCTATACATGATTGTAATAGAAAAGTCAATAAATGAAAACTTTATCTAATTTTTAGTACGAAGACTGCTTTAAACCAAAATTAATTCAAAACAAACGTGCCTGCATAACATAATTTTAATTGGATTTCTTTGGTTTAACGTGGTTCAAATAGTCAAATATCTAAGTTTTTATTGCATACTAACTATTTTTCTATATATTCTTAACAAAACTGGAAGATTTCAATGATGTCGTGTAAGATAATTAGACCCTTTTAACATGGCAATTGTGTAAATATTGTACTATTTGAAAATGTCTCATATGTAGGCGAAATCGTACACTAAGTGCGCTATACCTCTTTGTTTGAAACTCGAAACTCCCTCATACTTTTCATTCTTTACACTGAGTGTCAAAGTAGTTTGAAGATTTGAGTTTCCATGTTCAAAGAATTACTGATGTTGAAGGGTTGTTGGATCTGTAGTAGGGGGCCAGCATTGTATTATAAAAGACATTTAAAGCATTCATTAAAAACCTTGATTATATCAAGGGTAATGGCAAATATCTCTGTAAAATTCTTGTTCAGAACATATATTTTCTGTTCCATAGGACATAGTTGGCTCATTTTAAAATTAACTAAAGCCCTTGTTACACTGTCACGATTTTGAGCTACGATAGTGTACGAATTCAATAATCGAACTTATTCGGGGTTCTTCGTAGAGATAGTCGTATGCTCTCTTCCTTCATCGCAACAAATCGCCAGACACGGCGATTGCTTTGATCATGTTCAAAACAATCGTGTCCACAGTACGATTTTTAAGTATTCGCAGACTTTCACAAGACACTCGCACTGCACTGGTCGCAATAAATCATCGACATTCGTAGAAAACTTGCGAAACTTCGTAGTACCTACATGTAACCATGAGCACTTTACAGGCTTAAGCCACTGTCACACTGTCACTATTTATACTACGATTGCCCACGAATTAGTGAAAGTTAAAAATCGCCATTATTCGCCAGGTCAGTCTTGCGATAAGTCTGAAGACGGTGCTTTTTTCGAATCTAGTACGACTCGACTACGATGTCTGCTCGACAATGTACGATGTTTGTGAGATAACAGGACGAGTTGTGGCAATTTGTGTACGAATTTCGGCGGTTAAATAGCGAACGCTTTGAGATCTTCCTACGAGCAGGTAAGATGGAACTAAATCAAGACGATTTTTATACGATGCTCGTACGAATGAGTAAGAAATTGTACGATTGATACATGATATTCCCACGAATAAATATGAGTTTTTACGATTATATATCTGGCCCTGATGTATTAATTTATAAAGTGATTATTAAACAAATTAATGATTTGCATTTTTGCTTAAAATACTTACCTTGAAGTATTTTTCACAAATTAGAAGAATAATGCAATCAAAGTAATATTCCTATAGATAATGAAGGATACTAGTATATGAAAACACGTACATGTAGATGTAAATTTGCGAGTTAAGATTACAAACAAAATACATATTGTGACAATGTTTGCAACTGTGAGTAAAATTGATTTAATAATTTGCTGACGGGCGTTTATTATTGTAATTATAAACAAACAAGAAGATCGTGATATTGTTTTAGTTCATGAATTGTTTAAATAATTATGAAAGCGGCAGCAGAAATGTTTGATTTATTCTCTGAATAAGATTATCAATGAAGCACAAAATTCATTTTTTAAGAATGAAGAAATTACAAGTATATGTAAAATTTCGAAAGAAAAGGTTCTGTATGTAATTAACATAATTACTGAACGATGTACTTAATAATCAAAAGAAGAATACTATTGCAAAACACTAACTAGTCTCGTATTTTCGTACCAACTCGTAGTTCACTCCCATGGTTGTCGTATTGCACTTGCCCCCGATCGCCTGTTTTCGTATTGCATTTGCATCAAATCGAACTACATTCCCATTCACTCGGAGGACACTCGGGGAAGACACTAGAAACAATCGCATGAACTCGTAGAATACTCGGGGTGGATCGTAGGATATTCGTAGCATCGTACATGTAAGGGGAATGCAGTTAAGCCCCTTTCACAATTGGCACACGAGCACTTTACAACACTTTGCGATCGGAATCTTTTAGCTTCGCACGAGCTCTCGCATTCGTTGCATGCGTTTTAGAGGTCGCATCAAGTCTCCTCAAAATAGTGAACATGTACACTATTTAGACGCGACCTAATGCGACCCAAGTTATCGCAGTGCAACGCACGAACATTAGTACGAACGTTTTACAACGTTTCGTGTGTACGCGCAAGAGTGATGCACGATTTTTAAAGGTTGCAAGATGAATCGCAGCTGTTTATGCGTGTGGTTTGCGACCAGGAAACTGTTGCTCAACGTATCTCATGTAAACTTACAACATTTTACTATCATTGCACGATTTATCGGTTTCAATTTGCCATGCTTTGCCACTAATACACACACACACACACACACACACACACACACACACACACACACACACACACACACACACACACACACACACACACACACACACACACACACACACACACACACACACCCTTACTCCCCCCCCCCCCCACACACACACCCTTACTCCCCCCCCCCCCCCCCCCCCACTGTATAAGCATATCTGTTTCTGGGCTGCGTTTTACAAAAGAACTTACGGCTTATGACCCCAAATTAATGAATGCTTATCAAACACAAACTAATCAATGATTTAAACTATCGGCTGTTAAATGTAATTAAAAGAAATCAAAATTGTTAGAAGTTGAATGGTTTTATAAAAATTTTGTTCGTTGAAGACTATTGCACGAGACTGAAAAGATTTATGACTTTGTCGTAAGTTCTTTTGTAAAATGCAGCCCAAACCACCATTGACCTTGGATGCACCAATTTCGTCCTCGCCGTCTTCTTTGGCTGTTGCTTTTGTCATCTTCTTGGGCAGCATCTTCTTTCGCATTTAACTATGTCTACTGAAGAGCGTTGGAATCGGGCGGTATTTATACCCCTTCTGACTCGTTCGAGCATTTGTACCATGAAATGCATGATCGGACGAGCGCCGCTCGATCAATCGCATTGGCGCACGTTCAATCGTCCGATCACCTGTAGGTCTCTTGCGCGATCCTATTGCATTATCTTACAACACTCGCTTTCATTGTACAACAGTCGCATATACACGCACGATAAATCACAAGATTTAATAATTAATGCATTTACATCGCACAACGGTCGCTTTAGATCGTGCGAATTTCGTACGAATACTTTTTTCATATGCAATTATTTCGGCAACAGTTTACGATCCATATCTAATTCGCACGAATATTTTGTCGGTTCTGCTCGTGCGCCAATTGTGAAAGGGGCTTACCTTGAACAAATTAAGTTCTAGGTCAAAGGCAAAGCTAGAGGTAAGCTGATCAGTGTATACCCACGCTTCTCCAGAGCTATTAACAGATCTGTAAAATCCTTGTCTAGAGCTAGCAGATCCTTGTCCACAGCATATTTAAACTGTTGTGTTCATGACTAATATAGTGCCTGTGTCTAATTAAAGAGTTTGCAATGACCTTAAGCAAATTTCCTAGGTTTATATGAAGGTCATAGCAGATATTGCAGCATGTGCATAATGCCCTTATACAAATCATTATATTTTATTCTCCACTAGTTCATCATATATTCGCTAGCCAAGGGTGACGATCCACTCTACTCTTTTCAAGGGTGAAAAGAGTAGAGGAGCGGATATCACCCTTGGCTAGCGAAGATGATTAAAAAAGAGCATATTAATAGAAGGGCTTGTGGTCTTTCTTTCCTCATTGTAATATCCTTGAAATGTTAGAATGGTGTATACATGTTATAGATGGCTCTGTAAATAATAACTTGTATATGTGATACATTTGTAGACCTCTGCGAAGAAAATGAACGGAAACTGCAAACAATTTGAATTTTTCTAAGTCCAAGGGGCTTAACTCTGTCAAAAATTGCTCGATCGTATCCCAAATCGAACTTGACCTAGATATTTTTTATGATAATTCTGTATACCAAATTTTATTTCAGTATGGGCAACCTCTGTGAAGAAAATGAACGGAAACTACAAATTATTGGAATTTTTCTAAGTCAAAAAGGCATAAATCTGTCAAAAATTGTTTGATCGTACCCCAAATCGAACTTGACCTAGATATTTTTATGATAAATCTGTATACTAAATTTCATTTCAGTATGTGCAACCTTTGTGAAGAAAATGAACGGAAACTGCAAATTATTGGAATTTTTCTAGGTCCAAGGGGACGTAATTCTGTCAAAATTGCTCGATGGTAACCCAAATCGAACTTGACCTAGATATTCATATGATAAAACTGTATATCAAATTTCATTTCAGTGTGTGCAACCTCTGCGAAGAAAATGAACGGAAACCATTGGTGGACCGACCGACCGACAGATAGCAGCAGAGCAATATGCCCTCCCTTCTTCGAAGGGGGCCATAAAAATTAATAGTACTACAGTAAATCAGCTTTTTTTTTTTTGATTTTCATCGATCCTATAATAATGTCAAGTACATGCAACTAGAATAGTTAAAATAAGTATTTTAAACCCCCCAAAACCTTTGAGCGTGAGGGGGCTTCGCCCCCTCATCCCCCACTAGGGCTTAATTTGCCCTGGGCCAACTGGGAGCCTCAAGGCGGCTTTTTGGGCCCCCTTTCAACAACTGATATGTACTACACATATATAAGAGTTGATTAGTTTTACATTTTTTACTTCCATTATCTCACTATCAATATCTACATGATTAACATATCAGAAAAGGATGTGTTTGTTTTAATTTCCGGTACTTTGACTGAACGCATAGTTCGCAAAATTATCTGGACATTGAACTTGTTCGTGGAACGAGTTATCTAGAAAGTGCCAACCGGATGTTTACATTTCAGAAAACGTGTCGTGTGCTTTTTACACTTTATATACTTTATGTGACAAAAGGATAAATGATAAGGTCATTTAAATGAAAAATGAAAGTTAAATTACCATATAAGGAAATCGAAGCGATCATATAGGATATCAGGTAAATTCATATGATGATATCTTTTTTTTAATGAGGTGAAGGGTTCAGGTTGTGTAAAATCGATAAAGATGATCAGCTGATGTAATACATTGTATAATGTTTCTTCTTTCAAAGACTTCGTTTGAGCTGTACAGATTCATCAAGAGCTGTATTGATTCATCATAATTTATTATTTGACGTTCTTACGTACATTTTTTTTATGAACACATATACATACTACATGTATCATGCATGCATATATATGTACTTGTTTCCTATCATATCGCGGGTTCTATGGTATCGCGGTATTTCTGTTTACGTATAGTAGCACGCGCTGAAATTGACATTTGACGTCGAGATATTTTTAAACATAGTAAATAGAGGCACGCTAAACATCACTGAGGTATATAATAGAGGAAACTCACAATAACATTAGTTTCTGGAAATATTTCCGTATTGATAGATTTTTCGACAAAATTATTTAACTACCGCGATATCATAGGACGGGCTCATTCGTTTTATTTGAAAGAAGTATATAGACAGAAAATATTTACATTTTCTATGCAGTGTCTTTGTCTGTGATAACACTACAAATCATCAATGATTCAAATGACATATTGTGGGGAGCAAGCACGGTTAGCATAATTATACAAAATGAAAATGATCTAAAAATACTTTAACTCAATCAGTGAAAATTATATAAATATAACTATTGAAGAAAATCATTCTTTGATTATTATAAGATGATCAAATCTATCACAAAGCCCCCCCCCCCCCCCCCCCCCCCCCCCCCCCCCCCGACCGTTACTAATGTGGGCTTTTTAATTTAGGATTTGATCACTCCAAACTGTATTTGATCACCTCATAATACTCAAAGAATGACTTCTTATTCCTGATGATAGATGTATATGTGTTTATTAGTTTTAAATGATAGCCACTGTTACTACATAGCAGTGGAAATACCGTATATATCCATTTTTTTGTGTGTAACAAAATTTGGGATTATGAGGGAAAATGTGTAACTTTTTTATTTGCGTCAGTCACTTTTTGCGATTTAAAAGTTTCTTATAGCAAAGAACAATATATATAATATAATTTCTATGTATTGAATATTTTGCAATGTAAAAGTGATTGCAAAAAAGCAAAAATTAGATCATGCAAAAATTACCGGATATATGGTCCATGGCTTAAAATGTTTAGAATCTGTCATTCTATGTAACCTAGATATTTGATATGTGTACCTTAATTATTGTAATTATACATTAAACATTAATGTATCTAAGAACAGGTATATACTGAAGTGCTAATAAAATTCATTTGGTTAAATGTGTTTCGATTAATTACAAAAGTATATGTAACAAGATTTAAAACAACTTTCTCTCCCAGATTCTGAGTGATACAATATAAGTAAGTGACGAACAATACACAAAACGAGGTTATGATGTCACGTTTGATTCTTGTGTCATATAACAAATAATAATGATTTATCCTTTATCATTGCCAGTTTGCCACTTGAATGATAACTCAACTATTTGCACTTCAAGTATTTGAACAGCAGTGTCATATTATAATTTATTGCAATTTGGAATGCACATATTGTACTGATATTAAAAATATATGAAATAAAATTGTTTACTATACATATCAATACAAAATAGATATATGCCAGCTAAAAGAAAGATTCGGTAGTTCTAGACTACACTAGTGCATGTATTTACATTTAATATCCAAACTCAGCAACTTATGTTTTGATGGAGATTTAGAACTACATGAAAGGGGAAAATGTTATGCACATAAATAAATGAACTGGCCAGATAATACTATTTTTTTTTCTATTCAGGACGTGAGCCTACAAGAAAAATGAGTACAAGGAAGAGAAATAGGAATGGAGATTTTATTGGAGAAGAGGCTGACCATCATTCTGTGAGTGCACATGATCCAAATAGCAATGCATTAAAATTTCAAAAATTTAAGTTAACAATTTCTTGGTACCTTTATGGAACATATTTTTCTTCCTTTTTTCATACAGAACTGGTACATTAGCATTTTGTGTGTATTGATCATATTTATGCATGGTGCTATATGTGTGTATGTAGATATTAAATGTGAATTCATCATTTATTTTACTAGCAAAAGCTGAAAAATGCAAAAACATGCTGAGTTTCTACAATACTTGCATATGCAAAAAGTCTCACTACTTTAAATTACTTTTCATTGAGCACCATTTTTTGGGGGGTGGGGTGGGGGTTAGGGAGTTGGTGGACTATAATCGTTTCACAAGTAGATCCATTAAAATTAAATGTTCATTGAAGTCTATATATTTAAGACAACAGATTTCATTTATTGGGCTATTGTCCATAAATTTTGGTATCCTTGAAACTGCATAGTACACTGGTAAACATATGGAAGTTAATATTTAATTGATGCCCACAAATATAAAGAGAAACCATTATAAATATCAGAATCTGGTTGATTATAGTTGGTCGTCGATCATCAGAAGATAGCCAAATTCAACATTAATTTTATGAGTTTGCACTTTTTAAAGATTAATAATATAAAAAGCCTTTTTATATTAATCTTTAAATAGTGCAAACTCTTCTATTTGTATTCACTGTTAGGTTAAATAATCAATACATGTATTACTTGTTGGCATATATGAGATAGGAAGCCAGGTTGTGACCACTATTCAATATAGTAATTACCTGTATTCACCTGTGTGCTACATATGGTTGGGCTATCCTCAGGTGTTGGTCGGAGACAAGAACAAAAGATGACAAAGTTTCAATCTTTTAATGAGGAATGATTATACACTGTACTATCAAACTCATTTTTGTGTTCCTCGGGGGTATAAATTACATCCTGGTCAAAATAAATGTAGTTGTTTTATATTGGACATGTGTCACCTATAGCAAAGAATGAAAGTTCAGAGATAAAGTAGTGAATGAACCTTGGTACTAGCTGTTTGATCGGAGAGTTCAATAGTCGTCATTTGGACCATTACTAATAATACAATCATCTGAATGCTGCAGATCTAAAGTGCAACAACAATCTTTGACAAGTGATACTGTCATTATAAGTACTCTGGATTTGGTTGTGTCGGAGCATTTAAAATTCACACAGAAATGAGTAGAAGTGTTGTTGCTGACAAGCTCTGTCCTAGAATGGACAACATGCAGATAGAAAATTCAGTTGAAAATAAGGAGAATGTGTTTCAATGCAATGGCAAGCTAGGGCATAGGATGGTAAGATACTTGTGATGAATTCAATTCCTTACATTGCTTAATGATCACTGCTGATTCTGTTAAATAAATGTCTTTGTGTGCTTTTGTCTTTGCATATTCTGGTAATTGTCTAAGTTGCACACAGCTTATTTTTTTTTTTACATATTTTATACTTTGTTGCATTCATCTTTCATTAAAATCTCAACTCTGGGTGGCCATGCTGTGTGTCTTTTCATTCATTCATTCATTCATTCATTTGATATTGAGTCATCCAATTTCACTGTGCACATTTTTTGTCCTGCAAGAAACCAACCAAGGCTCTTGGTGAGTCCAAGCTCCTGAAACACTCTGGCTCGGGAAAACACCATGTCCAGGTAAAAGCTAGGAATACGTCAGACATTTCATGCAGGTGCTTGCCAATAAATCTATTAGAAATTCTTATTCACTTGGTTTCTTGGGAGAGTTGCCATCTAAGCTATGAGCAGCAAAACTTGGTCAGGACTATGGACAACAATGTATATAACACGTAACAGGTGTGGCATATTGTCTCATTTATCACAACATATAAAAGTGGGGAGGGGATCTAAAGTCTAGGTAACCTTACCCAGGAGGGCTAAAATCCATGAACGAAAGAAATTTAAAAGGAATAAAGCAAAAAAAAAAAAAAAAAAAAATATATTTAATTCAATATGTGTGAGAATTAAAAATAAATAATTGATAATAAAAATTGGGGAAGAGGGAAATTGTGTTATTATGCCAACAATAGTTTTGGACTTTATTTTAAAAGAGATATTCTAACTTAAAGTTAATTTTATACCAATGGAGTAATTGACCTTTAAGTTCAGACAGTTTTTTGCTCAAACTCTTGGTGTATGCTGCATGCTTTTATTGGATATTGTCTTACCATCCATTCATTTTTTTTCATATTTAGTTTAGAGATGTGGAGTGGTGGGTACAGCATGGTGCATGTATTTTAACAGTGTAAACAATACTCTACTTATGCAGATGTTATTGTTTCCACAATATCTTCATTCCTAACATAGAAAGACAAGTACCCTATGATGTAAACTGTGTCTCTAGTATTAGAGAAGGAAGACCGAGTGTTCTCTTTCCGAGGCCCCTTCTGAAATTTGGACTTTGCTGTTGATTTGTTGTTTTCAATTTGATGTTTGGCTCTGCTTATAAGGCTGACCTCAAGCAAAACCCGAGCGGACACAGAAAGTGTACATGTGAGATGTTGACATGAAATACCAATGTCACATGTATGACATATTACTCTAGATCTCAAGCAGGCATCGAGTGTACAGAAGCCAAAGTCCATGAATATCAAAGTCCTAAAGATAATTATTGATATTTACGTAGAAGTGACACTGAATGGAAGCTATATTTGTATTGTGCGACGATGATAATTTACATATATATATGACCTTAATTTACAGTAGGTGCTAAGTTCATTTCGCATACCATGAAAGAAATCCTTACAGTGTTAGGCTGTTTTTTGAATAACTGACACAAAGTTTAATGAAACTTTTATTCCACATGCATGAACTCAATATTCTAGAGTTATGGTAGATGCCTAGTTCATCTGATGTAACATATGGTATCATATATGATAGGAAATCCCTCGAAGGCTTTATTATTCTAAGGCTTTAGCTACGTATACGTCATAATAAACTCTTGTTCCACATGCGTGAACCAAATGTTTGAGAATTAAACTGACCATATATGATTTAATGATGTTCATTATGTAATTTTAATGATTTTTGGGGAAGAATATTTTATTTGTCTATGTTTAATTGCTCCTGCATTTTTATACTGTATACTTATATAATATGTATGTGCATGGCAATATTTCACATCCGCATATAAAGATGGAGAGGGCTTATAGGTATATACTCAATGCCTGCTGCTTTACCCAATTACATGTATGTGATGTATATATTATAAAATATGTTTAAATCTGATTTGATTAATTAAGGATTTTAAGAATTCTTTTTTTTTTTTTAAATTTAAGATGTTCACTCTGCTAGCATTTTAAGGTTGGGATATATCATTTATTAATATTATGCATATTATGCATTTATCAACAGCAAGTTTCAAACTCTATAGTGTCTTTCATGCAGCCACCAAAACAGTCTTTCATTATTTCAGAAAAATAAAAAATGAGTTCATTTTTGTTTTCTACTTACAATAGTAGTTAAAATATATATTACTGTACATGTACTTTAGGTATACCTAGATCAGTAAATATGAAATCTAATATTGATATATTGTCTAAATTGACAGCTAGCTCTGAGCAAACCTGCCCCTGTCTCACATGATGAAGAAGCCATTGCAGAAAATGAAAGTGTCGACTACTCAAACAAAATCAGTCTGGAAATGGCCAAAGCTGGTAAAGGTACGTATGAACTGATGTCTTTAAATTTTGATAAAAATTGGACTTGTAAATTTGCTTTTCTACATATACCCTTGTAAAGTGTAACAGAAGAGCAATTTATTTGTCTATATGATTTTAATTAGATTACTGATTTATACAGTCAATTTTGTATGTATATATACACCAGATACACAATAAACGATAACAGATAAACAATCCCAGCATTAGAAATACCCCTGTCATAACACCATGACATTATAGTTAACGTTTCTAAGGAAAACAATTTAATATATTATGTATGTTTACCTGAAGACAGATGTTTAAATTAAAAAGCGCTTGTGATAGAGACTTTGGAAGTGTGCATTTTCTTTTTTTGAATATATATACTATGTGATATCATCTTTTACTATGTTTCGATTATATACACTGATAAATGAAAGTAAAATCCACTGCGATTGATATTTATCAAAGAGGATGACAGGAAAAAGTAAACCAAAAGAAAATTTTGGATTTCCCATTGTAGAAGTTGGAGGATAAAATACTACTAACAAAAAGGCATGTAAAAGTTGTGAAACTTCAATACATGTATTATAAATATGCAATATTGAATCTAGGATGAAATTTTAATGTAAAAATACAACCCATGTTATTTTAAACCTCATTTTGGAAGTTGGGCTTTTGAAGATGAATTAATGAAACATTACATTCCAGGGCATCTCATGTTATACCAATTTTATTATTATAGTGTCCCTTAAGAAATCAGTCAAGTTTTCAAGATTTTCCATATTTCAAATAGCTCCGCGTCCAGTGAGGGTGTATGCTGATGGTATTTACGACATGTTCCACTCGGGGCATGCTCGACAGCTGATGCAGGTCAAACTCGCCATTCCAAACGCGTATCTTATTGTTGGAGGTAAGGAGGATAACCTAGCTCAGAGGATTTTAATTGAACAAGCAAACCCCTGAAATTTTACTTATTGATAAAAAGATATTCATAATGTACTATGTTAACAGAAAGGGAATTAATTAAGATTGATACATTGCATTAGATAAGGTTTAGCAATTATCTCAGATAAATTTACCGACTGGGGTATACTTGTATAGGATCCTCCATAATTAGGGCTTTTTGACTTTCGGTCGAAAAGACCTATTGTTTTCATTCTGTTTTACTATTATTATTCTTCTCTACAAAGTTTCGTCGGCAATTTTTTGAAAACGGAAGACAGTAATAAACATTTAATGTTTAATTCTTTTAGCAATCTCTTAGTTCTCCCGTATGTCCCTTTTTGGACTTCTGGTTTATATACTTCCGGTCTACACAAGCAAAATACAAAATATTTAAAGGACCCTTGTATCTATTATATTTTTTGATTATAAAATAAGAAATTTTGGAATTAGATACTTCATGTTATGATATACAAAATCGTAAGCGACAACTTCTTTTTATTTCTTACTGTTTTCGAGATATTAGGCTTCAAACTTTGAAAAAGGGGGGATGAAAAATGTAAAAAATTAAAATAAACAACAAATTTTAAAAATAAGGCATGGGAAATGTTAAAATTGTCATAATCATCATATATTTTAAGTTTTGTTTAAAACTATCGAGAACTTCCGGTTTTATAAGTTGATAAAAAATTGTCAATGGCCTGGGAGTTTTAATGTTAAACTAAATTCACGCGTGTCACATTTTCTCAAACAGTTTTTAAGCAAATATTGTTATATTTCATATTCATATTATGGGACCTAATGCGCAGACCTGAAAAGGTTCTGAAAATAAAATTCCGGAAAATAAAGGATCTTGAGGGGTCAATATTCAAAACAGCCCTTTAGCTGTAACTTTATTTTTCATCCGTTTTTTAAAAATTTTTCGGTTTATAGTTCAAAGTGGAGAGTACAATTTGAAAAATATAGACCGATGGGCCATTTTTTGACTCCTTATAGGGGTTTTAAGGACCTAAATATTAGAATTTTATTAAAGTTAAACAATTTATTTTGAAAGAGTTATCTCGCTTTGCTTAAAGAATGTAGAGCATAAATACTCTACTCATTCCAAGTGTTATGTCCGAGAAATGAAAAGAACTCTTCTATGATTTTTTGAAAATGTTCATAACGAAATTTATAGTAAAGGCTACTTATAAAGTTCTAGACTTATCATTCTTTTAACATTTGTTATAAGTTCTTATTCAGGCAAGTGGATATTCATGTACCAAGGCGTTGAAGAATTTGGAAATAAAATATGATTTTTAGTGATATTTTTAATTAAAAAAGGAAAAAAGGGGATGTCGAAAAGCCCTTACTTTTTGTTGTTGAAGACAAAAAAAGTTCTAGTTTATGATTGAATTGGTACTTCAAATGGAATATATTTTGAATCCTTGGATATATCTCAAATTTTTTTCAGTTTGAACAAAGTTGAAATAGGTTTGACTGTATTATTGTACTTCACCATCATAGTTTGTGATGATGATCTAACACACAAGATGAAAGGGAGGACAGTAATGAATGAGGCGGAGCGATACGAGGCGGTACGACATTGTCGATACGTAGACGAGCTCCTGACAGGTGCTCCCTGGACAGTCACAGAGGACTTCTTAAAGAAACACAAGGTATCAACCAGCTTTAGGTTTGTGATTGTAATTGATGCTTTAATTTTGTTTTGCTTTGGAAGTGAAAACTTTCATCAAATTTAAGGCATCACTTACATTCTAACTTTGAGATAGAGTTTTACATAAATTATGTCTTTGAAAATTTCATTTCATGCCATAGAGTTTCTTAATTTCTCTGACACTTATTATTGATTAAAATGAAGCTTCTTTTATTAGATAAAAAGCAGATTTGTAAATTTAGTAAATGAGTTATTCCCCTTGATGCATACATTTTCAAAACTTATTTAAAGCTTTTTCAAATAACAACAGACAGATACTAGTTTAAGGTAAGATTTGCGGCTTGCATTTCTATTTTATTTTTAGAAATTTTACCAAAGTTACATACCGTTTTGTTCACTATACTAAAGTCTTTTTTCTCATAAAATTCAAATGATTTTGCCAAACCCATTTTATAACTATAAAGTTCATTAGTGTATGATTTTGATGAAATGTGTATTATTTCAAGAAAATATGTACATTTTATTTGGGACAAGTATGGGGGTTATTTACCCATGCTTAAAATGTTCGAAAGTAATGTCACTATTTATATCATGATTCGTTTCTACGAATTTCTAATGAACTATTTTAAAATAGAATAAAATGCAACAAAAGTCAAAGTGTTGGACTGCTATAATGTAAACAAAAACTTCTTATTTGAAACCTTTTCACATCTACCGATTTCAGGAAAAACTTGTCTTTGTGTATGTGTAATCTGGTGTTTCTAAAACACAATTCAAAACCATATGTTGCGGAGTTCTTTTTTGTGGAAATTGATAAAATGGTTGTGTCCTGTTACTTCACTGCAAACTGCAAAAACCCTGCGAAATAAAATCTTGATATCATATCAGAAATGAGTTGGTGTAACGTCACAATGAAAATCTGTGAGTTATCTCCCTGTAACCGCAAACCTCGCCTTGAAAATTAATAAAGAGAAAGAAAACATTAAAAATGAGATGATTTATTCTCCTTTTTGTTTGATTGAAATTTATTAAAGTCTTGATATGCTGACTTTCAGATTGACTTTGTGGCTCATGATGATTTACCTTACGGAGCAGGGAATACAGAGGACATTTACCAGGGCCTCAAAGACAAGGGCATGTGAGTTCCCTACTACACACACTGCAAACCAAATCCCCTATCAATCCTACTTCAGAAGCCTGCTCTAAGCAATTGACAAAATGTTGAATTACCTAGTCTTTATAATTTAATTGTGGGAATTAATTAACTTGGAAATATGCTGTAAATGTAGAATTTCTGCTTGGAGATAATTTACATTTAATACACAAAAAGAAAGTATTGGCTTAAATATCCATCAGTTAACCGACTTTCTTGTGGATCAATTGTAAGATGAATGTATAATTACATGCATGCACATGTATACCTATATGTGAAGTATAGCGAAATGTCGGGGTATATTATGGATATACTTTCAAGGTATATTTGAAATTGTTTGCATCTTGGATTCACTTAAATGTGTAATTAACAATATGTGGGAATATCCATGTATGAATTAATTATACCCCCGCTCCGAAAGAGATGGGGGTATACTGTTTTACCCTTGTGTGTCTGTCTGTCCGTCCGTCCGTCCATCCGTCCATCTATCTGTCTGTCTGTCCATAACAAAAATTTCGGTCGCATTTTTCTATTCAACTATTCATCGCAGATGCTTGAAATTTTAACACACTATTTGTTTTGGCATGCCATATTTTGGGATTTATTTTTGTACCAATCAGACATCAACTTTCTTGTTAAATGATGTCTGTTTATTTTTAGCCAAAATTTTCAATCAAATTTTTGTCAAAGATTTCTGAGTAACAATTCATCGCAGATGCTTGAAATTTTAACACACTATTTGTTTTGGCATGCCATATTTTGGGATATATTTTTGTACCAATTGGACTTCAACTTCCTGTTTTTTTTTAGTCAAAATTTTCAATCAAATTTTTGTCAAAGATTTCTGAGCAACTATTCATCGCAGATGCTTGAAATTTTAACACACTATTTGTTCTGGCATGCCATATTTTGGGATATATTTTTGTATCAATTGGACTTCATCTTCCTGTTAAATGATGACTTTGTTTTTTTTAAACGAAAATTTTCAAAAAAATTTTCGTCAAAGATTTCTCAACAACTATTCATCACAGATGCTTGAAATTTTAACACACTATTTGTTTTGGCATGCCATATTTTGGGATATATTTTTGTACCAATTGGACTTCAACTTCCTGTTTTTTTTTAGTCAAAATTTTCAATCAAATTTTTGTCAAAGATTTCTGATCAGCTATTCATCGCAGATGCTTGAAATTTTAACACACTATTTGTTCTGGCATGCCATATTTTGGGATATATTTTTGTATCAATTGGACTTCAACTTCCTGTTAAATGATGACTTTGTTTTTTTTAAGCGAAAATTTTCAAAAAAATTTTCGTCAAAGATTTCTCAACAACTATTCATCACAGATGCTTGAAATTTTTACACACTCTTTGTTTCGGCATGCTATATTGTGGGAATTATTTTTGTACCAATTGGATGCCAACTTCCTTTTAAATGTCAACTTTGCTTATTTTGCATATTCAAATCAGAGCGGGGATATGACTAGTGAGCATTGGCTCACATATATCTTGTTGATCATTTTTTTAAACAGAATTTGATAGGAAAAATTGTTAGTGGTTTAGAAATGAAAATGAAAAAATTATAATTAATTTTAGGTTCCTGGCGACACAGAGAACTGAAGGTATATCAACAACTGACGTCATTGCCAGAATCATCAAGGACTATGATCTCTATGTTCGCAGAAATCTCAGTCGGGGCTATTCTGCTAAAGATCTCAATGTCAGTTATATGAGGGTAAGTTGAACCATTATAATATCAATACAAATTTAAGAATTCTTCAGGCAAGATTTATTAAAAAAAAAAAACCATGCAGATTTTGACTTATTGTTGAAACTAATCAAATTGATCCATACATTGGTATTTTCATTGTTACTTTTGATATCAAATATATATGTTTTGATATTGTTTTTGTTACTTTCAGGAAAAAAGAATACAGTTTGAGACCAACTTAAATTCCATCAAGGACAAAGGGAAGGAACTGATAGACAAAACCAAGGACAAGGGGCATGAACTCTTACATCGGTGGGAGGAAAAGTCTAAAGACTTTATAGGAAACTTTTTGGAAATGTTCGGCAGGGATGGAAGACTGGTAGGTGATTTTAAAATATCAAGTTTCTTGACTATTTGATTTCAAGTGTGTATGGGAGAAGCCATCTTCCAAAGCCAAATTTCCCATTAACTTCAGATGTATTCTTATAAAGAGTGGTACATGTACATGTATTATGAAACTAGGACAAACAAGGTTAGAGAGATGCTTGATTTAATACTAATTAGTTTTTGATTTGAGATTATTATTTCATTCAGCAGTTATTATAATCCAACATTTGCAATTATTTTTTTTCCTTCAGAAAATCTTATTAAAATCAGATCCTTTGATCTATAATGTAGATCATGTAGATCTAAAAAAAAAAACCCACCAAATAGAAGGTCATTTCATGGTGGCCTATATAATGAAGTGTCATGAGGTTAGGTATATAGGAATGATTAGTAACCAGTCTAATTGGTCTGGGTCATTTGACTTTGTGGAACATTCCTGATGTCAGACCAGCCGACACAGGTTCACCAGTACGGAAGGGTTGCTCTTCCTCTCCTGTTATACCATTTAATTTTGATGAATGTGACTAATCACTGATTACTCTTATCGTTTTGTAGTCAACATGGATCAGGGCCATTTCTCCACCCGCCAGCCCTACCCCAGGTGAAGGGTCCCACAGTGAAGAGGAAGAAGAGGAAGAATTGGGGCAGATATTTGACCACCCTGAAAAACCATCATTTACAGCTGGCCCTCCTCCCAAGAAAGGCCGCACGTCTCCCTCAGAGGACTCCTTATAACTGCTGCTTCATTTTATTTCCATTTGATTTATAGATACTTGTATATGATGCAATGTCTCAGACAAAGTGAGGAGTTGTTGTTTAAGTTGTGATGTCTATCTAACATGTACCAGTCATTATTTGTGGGCTGTTGTTCATTGTTTTGCAGTCTTTTATATACCATTGAATTTTGTCTTCAAACATTCTTTCCATAGTTTTCATATTGTCCACAAATGTAATATTTGTATTTTAAAAAAAATGATTTTTTTTTTGGGGGGGGGGTGTGAGGGTGGGAGCTGAAAGGGTTGGGAAAGGGATGTTGAACTCTCCTGTTTAATTACCAATGGAATGTAAACTTCAATTGCTTTACACTGTTTTGTTTGTCCAGGTTTTTTTTTAAATTGTGTATTGTATGTCTGAGATGTACAATTATACCTGCAAAAGGTAAACGTAAATATACATAGTAGGGCTTAAACCTGAAAGGTGATAGGCTTAGTTAGTAGGAATTTTATTTTATTCACCGTAACAATTTATATTGCTGTTTTAATATGAGTGGAAATTAAAGCATCAATTTATTTCCTCTGGAAAAAAAAAGAATTATTAATTGGGGGGGTGGGGGAGGGGTCCTTATTTTTAGGATGTAACACATTCCTTAGTTTTGTAGGTCTCTTGAATCAGAGTGTTCAGCTTACATTATTATGTGGATTTGTACACTGTAGGTCTAAATAAAGTTGAGCTTCTTTTTTCTTAAATGATACATTTCTGTTAATCTAATAGATAATCGCATTGCCATATGTTCCATTAGATTTTTTTTTATTGGATGTTATTAGTTAATATTTTTTACACTAAAGAATAATTTTATTCTAGTTGTAACGTCTCATTTGATAGGCTGAATAAATTTATTTATATTGCATAACATAACTTGCCCATGTCACAATATGACGCACAAGCAAAATCATATTGATCTGCTTGATATTACATTTGAATTATGTAAAATTGTTATTTTTAAAAATAACTAGCAATGTTTATTGAATTTAGTTGTAGAAAATTAATTTAAAGGAATAAATTTTAATTTCTACCTATGTTATATGAGTATAACTTAGGACAGTTTATAAAGCGTGAACTGCCCCAAGTTATGTTATATCATATAACTTAATATCATAGGACGAAATTAAATTCATTTCTTAAATAAAATTATGACTTGTCTTTACCAATACAAATAATCAACATTCTTTTTTTATGCATAGGAACCCTAAATCTTGGCCACTTATATAGATGCAGTTGCATAGATGCATTTGTAGTTCCATTTCTGCATGCATGCATGTTCATGTGTAATAATACATACATCACTGAATTACATTGTATTAAATTATAGTCTAGTCAAAGAAGTAGTCAATTTATATTTTGAAATTTACTATTGCTTATTTATTATGAATGCATTATCATGAAACTTAGTGGATGTTAGATTATTTGGTTGTTTCAACGTTTGAAAAAGCAATTCAAGGGGAACAACTTTGGTTGTACTACTAATTCTAGTGAAAGTGTTTATTATAGTCAGTCATATATATCTTCAGTCTCAAGTCATGCTTCCACTTTATTTTCTTTTATAACCATTGATATTTGTTATCTACATTTATATATGAAATAAATCTATTATTATATACCATCATTGTTTGTTTGCTAGTACATAAGACTCTTTGATTTGACTCCCAAATAAATGGAGAAGCTATGCTTATTTCCTTGGGATACTGTATATAGCTGGTCTAAATGATGAAGTTGATAGAGACAGTGTGTGTAACATTTGTCAACAATCAACTCTGATGACTTTATGCAAGACCAGTATAAATTACAAAAGAGGTAGGTTAATTCACACAGGCCTTAATTTAGCATTGTTTAAAATTAAAGGAAACTTTTATTAATTACATTTGTGACACCATTTTGACCTGTTAATATTTTCTAATCTTAATGTACTGCCAAATGTGTTAATATTTTCCCCATTCTTTTTACACTCTACATGTATATTACTATTGGAATGATATTTGCTAAGAACATGAAAGTAATTAATATCAAGATCATTAGATTGTGTTAAATTAGGTACAAATATGTACCCAAAACCCAATTTGCATGTCTTCTTTTTTATTTTGTTCAATTTATGCATGAATTTTGGATTATAGACATTACGTATACAAAAACTCTTCTTTTTTTCAATTTTACAGAATAATGTCATTTGCATCTAGATATCTTCAAAGGTTTCATATCAAAGTAAAAAAATTATAGAAAGCATTTTCACACCTCTAAATTGACATGTACTTGAATATCAGCACATGGATGAAACAAGTTGGGTAAAGTCATTTTCAGAAATGGGTCTTGATATATGCATTGCTTGTAAACTACTTAACCTTGAACTAAATGCATAAAGATATTGACCTTCTTACCTTGATGTATAATGATAAGGGGAAGGAAAAAAAGAGTAAGTTTATTTTATTTTAGAGATTGTTGAGGTGTTATATGTTTTGCTTGTGAACAAAGTTATCCAAGAGTTTGTTTTTCTTTTCCATCGAGAAAATTACATAATCTCTACAACCTGATAACCTTATTGCGCAACAACTAAGAAGTCGCAAAGATTAGCAATTGGGTTTTGTTTTTACTCTGTTTGTGAAAAATGGAAAAATATGTGTGCGCATATTATCACATTTTGTGCTTAAGTTTTGTGTGATTACACATATTAATTAATAGCCGGGTTATTTCTATTATAATAATATAATTGTATTTGACATTTCTCTCAGAATGTTAGATTATTATCAGAAAAATTGTAACAATTTTCTGGTTATGAAATGAAAACATATATTTTGTAAGCATTCTTCTGAAATAGTCAACTTCATGTAGTTGCACAGCGGAGCTTAAGTTGAGGACGTTATTAAAATACCTGATTGTTTCAAACTTTATAACAATAGTCATTTTTTATAACTAGGTATGATCAGAAACCTGAAAACTTACCCGAGATATAGCTATGATTATACTTTTTAAGTTTTGTATGATGTGGGTGTATTTTAGATCAATGAAAACCCAAACATTTTACTTGATAAACTATAAGTATGATGTAGCTGTTACTATTAGATACATTGTGGCGAAGCCAGGCATGTTATCCATATATTTGTTAGAAACAGATTCTGGCAACATTTATCAAACTTTATCTTAATAATGAGTAGATAATTGCAAGGTTTTATTTACACAGAAAGGTTCAATTGATAATTTTATCATAGTTGTATTGGCAATGGTGATAAACTATATATATTGCTTATCCAAATGTGCCTAACATTGATAAACATTTTCATTGATGAATAACTGGTTCAGGATTATAATATTTTAATTCTTTGGTCTACGTTTTTTTATTTGAAAGTTATAATTAAGTGGAATTCAGAAAAAGGAAGATAATATCCTGAATAATTGATATTAGCTGCACTATACATTCCGGCTGATTCCTTATACTGCCATAAAAAAGTCTGAGGAAAATATTGGTCATAATTCTCTCTCTCTCTCATAATTCTCTCTCTCTCTCTCTTGGTCATAATTTCTCTCTCTTTCTCTCTCTCTCTCTCTCTCTCTCTCTCTCTCTCTCTCTCTCTCTCTCAAAATCACTATTTTAAATGAAAGCAGAATGTCTAACAATATTGATTATATTAAGCAGTATTGCATATAATTGCACATCATCTGATAATGTAACAGGTACTTTGGGGAAGAAATCAATATATATATATATATATATTGTTTGCATATTTATGTATTTAAAAAGCTTTCATTTGTAAATGTGCAGGTTTTGATGTATCAACATTTCCTGAAATCGCATTTCCTGACAGTATATCCAGAAATTGTCAGCTTAAGGGATTCTATTTTTAATTTTTAAATTTTTTTTTGGATTACAATCTAGCTGACATGTGCATCTTTTTGATTCTTGCAACTCCAATTAGATAAAATGAAGGTGCATTTTTTTTTTGCATGCATAAAGATAATTTCTTTCTATTGAGGCAAATTATATGTATAGATACCCATGCATTTGTGCATTATTTAAACATATGTGATAAGTGCTACTTTTATGTCTCTTTTATAATGCATAGAAGTTATTTTTAACTCGTGGCTGTTTATTTATTTTCGGTCTCTGTAAGAAGTAAAACACTTCATACCTCTCAATTTCAAGTGGGAAGAAGTGACTGTATTATAATAAGCCAGTGGGAGGAGATGAATCGGTTATGAGATTGGACAACACGTCCTGTGACTTGCCACTGCTGATATTGGCCACTTATTGATTTTTCAGGTGGAAGGATCATTCGAGAGTGAAGACATGCAGTGTCATAACATTTAATGGATTTTTCCCAACAACTTATTGGAAACTCACTGATCAGTAGGAACAAAGAAACTACACACTACATCCAGGTTTGTGGGGCATTTTATGAGTCAAAAAATATTATTTACCTGGTTGTAAAAGGAGGAACTACTAAATAATAAACACTCCTTATTTTTTTTTTATTGATTGAGATATTCAACTCAACTGGATCAGCTGTTTTTCCATTTAAATTACCACACTGGTAGCATTTATTATTGCGTCTTTACGCTTTCCACTCTATTTCCCTCACTTGCATCACATGTTAGTCACATGATCAGTATGAAATCTGCAGGCTGAATGCATCAGCTGTAGATCACATGACTTCTTTGTGTACACAATTGTTTGCCTTCTGTCTGATCAGCAGAATTAATCAGTGAAATTCTTGAGTGGAGATGTTGGTTTTCAATTCAGGACTACTGGTATGTCTTTATTTATAACTGTAGTCTTTCTGTTTTCCTTGATATACTTAGTGGCTTACATATGAGGATGCTGAGAAACATCAGCAGGTGTTATTTTAATTATATCTATATTACAAAGTGCAGATGTAAGATTATTCAGTGAATTAGAATTCAGTGCTGAATTTGAAATTTGCTCCATCAACCATATTCATTGTAAAAGGTACATATTTTTAAGAATTAAGGAAATACTGCTGCTACGTGTATAAACTGACTAACTGTAAAATTATATTTATTTCCATTGACTTATTTGTTCTTGTCTAGCTCTCAAATAATTAGTATTGATTGTATAGAACTTATACTTGTTCAAATATTGGGTGTTGATGGAAAATACATGAGAGTGGATTAATGCTCATGATTATTCATGTACAATGCATGCAACATAATTAACAAATCAGCTGATTCATATGTATTATAGTTATTTGTTATTTATATACTCAGTGAATGAAAAAAAAAGTTTAAGTGTTCATGCATAGCCTGCAAAAAAAAAAAATAAATTGAAAATCTACTGTGTGATTGTACAAACATATAATTATAGTTGTAAGATTGAGTATGCTGCATCAACAGGGACACAACTAATTTAGGTTCGACCTGGACACCTGATACGAGTCTTGGTGTTGAGAGTCACAAGGACATCTGTCTGTTATTCGGATCAGAGTTATTATGATAGGTTACCTGACTCTTAGGGCAGATTATGTCAACACAGTCTTTGAAATTCTCATATCTGCATGGCTTGGCACGGACTGAGTTTTTTAAATGCGTATTTGGTATATATTTTTAGATTTGTAAGTTTGTAAAACAATCTTAGCTGGGCACATTTGATTTTAATTAGTTGTCTTGAGTGACTCATTGCATGGAAAACATTGAATTTTTTTAGAACTATAAAGCTACCATCTGGAAATAACCAGTAAAGTGTAAGTGATTTAAGCTTATTAATTTTTCTCTCTCTCCTCTCTCTCTCTCTCTCTCTCTCTCTCTCTCTCTCTCTCTCTCATCCACTAGAATAATTATAATAGGCATTGCTGTTTAATTGAGGTCTGTGTTGTTTTCCTGGCCTATTCCTTTGTTTGTATACTTATGTTGCTGATCTTCTCTTTTTTTTTGTATATAACACTCGTGAACCCAATTATAATGTTCAGAAGAAACTATGAATTAAACTTAGTACATGTCTGTGATGCTGACCTATATAGATATAAATTGATCTAAAGCTATTATAACACCCTTATTGCTTTTTGAAGATTTTCTGTGCCTTTTAATTAAGCATAATGTGACCTCCATGTTGTTGTTCAAACTGAGACTATACCAGTTACATTTTCTCATTATAATTATAACATGCATTACGTATCTTTGATGCCTAATGCAAAGTTCTTGCATGTATATAGGGCTTTTTAATGAGTAGTAAGCACATTTTTAAATGGATTTATTGCTGGGGAAAAATTTATTTGAAAGTTTGTTGATTGATATGAAGTTACTACCATACTGCAGGTGAATTCATTTTTGTTTTACAATTCAGTATATTATTCTTTTCCATCATTTGAAATTTAACTGTACGTGGCTCGATCATAACATAATAGACAGTGTTTTTAAAGATCAATGATATTTTGTTATGACCGACAAAACTAAGGTTGGGGTAAACAAATATTATGTACAATATGGTTTTGATTATTTGCCATATAACTGACCAGTAAATCTTTTAGCAGTATAGCTCACCCACCTGACAATTAATTAATTCTATCACAGCACATTTTACACTGAGCTAAATATGTGTACCCTACTGCAAGTTAATAATGGTGCTTGCATGTGTACATTTAAGTACACAGTAAAATTTAAGCTCATATGGAGAACCCTTAATAAAGCAATATCATTCACACAGGAAACTTTAAATATTACACAGAAATGGAAAGATTCACTTAGAAGGACTGGGAATATTTAGTTGATCGAATGTTAATTTACATCATAATCAAGTGATATTTTTACCCTGTGTACTTATTTTTAATGTTTTCCTTCCTCACTGTGCAATGACCGAACTTAGGATCAGCTGTGATATGTTTAGGATTGCTGTGACTAATAATTATATAGAGTGCTAGATCATGCATTAAGTAAACCTTTCAAGCAATCCACTATCAATTTTTCAATCCATTGTGTAATGTTCTACTGTACAAACATTTATTGATTTGGGATGGTTTTTTCGAAACACATTAAGTTTGGTTGCTATAGTTCAGACAATTTCTTTAATGTTTTATTAAGCCCTATAATTAGATCAAAAATAGAAAAATGTTTATTGCTGCTCCGAACCAGAACTATGAAGAAATTTCCAGAAACTCGTGCAACAACACGTAATAGCTGTGAATTATGCCTAAAGAATGTGACTTTTGACTGAAAGTGTTGCATCTTTCACATGCAGGTACCAAAACTTTTCTTGTTATTTGGTGATGGGTGATGAAGCAGTGCTGTTGTTATGTGATGTAGGCTCGATGTGGCAGCGATGCCTCTCAGTATTGTCAAAGCTAACGAGGGGTGATAGCAGGTAAACAAGTTGCCCCCTGTTTTGTTTTGCTTGCCAGCCAGTATATAAGTATAGGATGGGAATAGAGAAAGACCCCAAGAATTCTTGTACTGTGTCAGTTGTTTGACATTGCTATGCTTTGGAAGTGATAATTCGTTCATTGAGTATATGGTATAAGTTTAGGTTGTTTGCACACAAAATACTCCAGATGTAATATAATCTGTGTTACCTTACATCGGTGAGCTATTGTTATATAGTTTTGGAGATTATATATTTCTTGAGGGCTGTGTACCCGATGTTTATATGACATTCTCTGTGTTGGAAGGACATGAAATATTTTATTTTTTTCAGTTCGTGAATACAGGTATGTTAATATGTTATATCATTTGAACAAATACTGTAAACCAATTAAACTGTTATTTCATAGGGGGAAAATTTCATGAGATTCTTGAGAACTTTGTTGGCATAAATATTTCTTGTTATAGAGTGCCTTTTGAACTCGTCAAAATTTACTTGCATAGCATTGATGGCCAATTAAAATAAGTAACCGCAAATCAGTTAAATGCGTGTAAATCGTGAAATAAAGCCATCATCAATTAAAACTGGTTATAATACAGGAATGAATGGTTACCATTTGACAATTCCTTGTGAATGTGAACAGGAATATGATATATTGTGGTATGTGTGCTAGCTGTTGTATAGTAATTGTTCTTGTCTTCACTCTTCAGACATCCTTATAATGCTTTAATTATACCCCACTCCGAAGGAGCAGGGAGTATACTGTCTTACCCTTGTGTGTCTGTCCTTCTGTCTGTCTGTAACAAAAATTTCTGTCACATTTTTCTCAGCAACTGTTCATCGCAGATGCTTGAAATTTTAACACACTCTTTGTTTAGGCATGCCATATGGTGGGATCTATTTTTGTACCAATTGGATGTCAACTTCCTGTTAAATGATGACTTTGTTTATTTTAAGCCTAAATTTTCAAACAAATTTTCGTCAAAGATTTCTCAGCAACTATATATATCGCAGATGCTTGAAATTTTGACACACTCTTTGTTTAGGCATGCCATATGGTGGGATCTATTTTTGTACCAATTGGACGTCAACTTCCTGTTAAATGATGACTTTGTTTATTTTTAGCTTTAATTTTCAATCAAATTTTTGTCAAAGATTTCTCAGCAACTATTTATCGCAGGTGCTTGAAATTTTAACGCACTATTTGTTTAGGCCTGCCATACTTTGGGATTTATTTTTGTACCAATCGGATGTCAGCTTCCTTTTAAATGTTGACTTTGCTTATTTTGCATATTCACATCAGAGCGGGGGTATTACTTAAGTGATCATTGGCTCACA
The DNA here is from genome assembly GCA_033439105.1 of Magallana nippona. Lineage (NCBI taxonomy): Eukaryota > Metazoa > Mollusca > Bivalvia > Ostreida > Ostreidae > Magallana > Magallana nippona. The sequence continues at coordinate 33,889,034 of CM065920.1, forward strand.
GATATCTTGTTGGTAATCTCATCAGCAGTATACCTGAAGTATTGAAATTCATGGACATTTCTCATCAAGCAGTGGAGATTTCTCTATAATCATAGTCATTGTTATTAGATGTGTTTTTCATTGTGTTACATATTGCATAAAATCAGTGTATAAGGGATGCATGAGTCAGACTTTTTGGTGTCGGCTTGTTTTAAGATCTAAAGAAACAGTATTATTCTCATGCAAATTGACTGAGGTCCATTAATTGATCACTGTGTTTCATCTTTCATGTAACTCAGTTTTTCATTTTCCCCTTACATTTAATGAATTATTCATTGTCTAATTTTGAAGTAATTTTTATCAAGTGCATGCAGAATGTTGCAGTCCGATGCACGCACACAGTTAAGACAGTATATATACCCTGCATTAACTTAAAATGTGTGTAAATGATCCAGACTTTCTCAAATAACAGTTGCAAGACAATGTAGTCCTTTCATATACCTTGAAATATAACATGATTTTATGGTTGATGCTGTAAAAATATGTAAACATCCACCTTGAATTATTCTCAATTTTTACAGTTAATAAAGAACTGATAATTTAAAACATGATTCAAGTTAATGTCTTATCTACCGCTTGACTGGTCATACTGATGGTTTATTATATAGGTCTATAGCCTCAGCAAAGCATAAAATGCAAATCCAAACACTTTAATCTTCCGTATACAACCAACCTTAAAAAGGTTATAGTTAAGCTGTATATGAAGAGATCAGCAATCATCCACTGTGAAGTTGTGAAATTATATATACAGTTTCTCTCTATTAATCTGTGGTCCTCTTGTATAATGGGTTTAAAATGTCAAAAGGGTTAATTTATATTCATAACATGATCTCCATTTAGTTGCATCAAAGGCTGCATGCAATTGTTGCTAAATAATGTGTTTTTTACTCTCCCTGTCTTTAAGTTAATTGTTGTCATTAAGGCCTGTGTTTTTCTTTGAAGATACATGTATCTGAACACAGTGGATTTTATTTTTCACTTTATACATCATGCATAGTCTGCATGTTATCGCCATATAAGTGTATTTTAATTAATGTTTTCAATTGGTTCAGTTTTCACAGTCTTATATAAAAGCATATCCTTCTAGTTTTCCCTGCAATCTTAAATTGAACAGAATGTGACAATTGTTGAATGATTATCACATTAATGATGGGCTAACGAGGCAGTGAGTGACTTTTTAGCTCACCTGGATTATAACATTCTTAGGTAGGTTAGATTCAAGTTCGTTAAAATCATGATATCTGGGATATGATGGGGCCACAATGGGGAGGGGGGGGGGGGGGGAGTCCAAGTTTTAAATGGGAAGATATGGAGAAAAATCTTTAAAAATCATCTGGAAAAGCATTCAGCCAAACAAAACTGAAAATTGTGGGAAAGCATAGGTTGTGCAGATTTAAATTTGATCAAACCATGATTCCCTAGAGAAAAGTGGGGCCACAAAGGTTGGATTTTTAAATTGTCAAGATATTTTGATTTTGATACTGTAATGCCGATTTGATCCGAATTATGGCTTTTGTTGCTCAGATGAGCGATATGCCCCTGCATGGGCCTCTTGTTTATTTGAAGGAGGCTGTCTCATGGTCAACAAAGTGGCCATCAGATCTACCTTTAATTTTTAGATATGGTTTCATTCATTCATTCAATCTTTATTTCCTCTTTACAGAGATTATATATGTCAACATATTATTAAGAACAATATTAAAGGTACATTAGAAAAAGAAATGGCTAGGTTTCAACTATATACAAATATATATTTATGTACAGTAAACTGAATGTCAGTAAATAAGTAAATGAATTAATGAATACAAAAAAATTGAAGTTAGCTAATTACTGGGTTCATTAAGCTAATTACTGGGTTCATTAGCAGAAGACATTAGAGACAATTAATAGGATGACACATCCCACAATAACTGAAAGTTGAGGGATTGGGAGGCCCACGTGTCCTTAACGTCGAGATGAACATTCGTTTTCTGTCCGAGGAGGATTAAATATCTATATAGTTTTTCGTCGGAAAGACAATATTTTACTAATATATATTTATATACAGTGCTGTTTTTCTCAAGAAGATCAATATAGTCTAAACATGGCCACAGCCATCCAGCCCTCTTAAACTATGAGTAATGCTGAAAGCTTCATCTGTTGAATTTAAGGCAGACACATGTCATTTCCCTATAACCACAGTCACTGAGGTATTAACGTAAGTGAATTTTGAGGAGTTTTTGCAGTTAAAATGCATCACTAAAATGTATATTTTGAATTCTTATGCTAATATTGTGCAAAACACTTTGAAATGGAATTTTTAAGTAAAGAAGAGATAAAATGTGGCTTTGATTTTTACAGAAGGCCAATTGTACATAAGTTTACATAATTGAATAGAAAAACTCATTTTGTATCTATAATAAAGAATCATTCTTTTGGGCAAGTAAAAATATGCACCATTATAACATCTTGCAGCAGAAGAAATGGCCTATTTATGATCACAATACTCTGTTGCTACAATCTTACAATGGGAAATAAAATTATTTATTAGCAATTATCAGAAATCGGTATTCCTGAGTGATCAAATATTTGGAGTTTTTTATTTTTAGCCAAGACAACTTTTTTTTTCATACACAGTGGACTATAGGTATACATATTGAAATTTTTTGCATTTTCAGTACTTTGATTTCAAGTTGTAAAGATCATCTTATAAGGAGAATGCCCTTGCTAATTCACAAGGTATTACATGTATCAATAGTAACAATATATGACCAGTTTAAACAGTGTATCAACACAGGAAATGGTGACCCAGAATAAAGCTGACAATTAATATAAACATCAGGACAACACTCAGTGTGTTCACTTTGCCTTAGGTTCTTTTCTTTTATTGATTTCTTCCCACTTTCTAGTAGACATTGTTTAATTACCCATGCATATTTAAATAATGTATAAAGTGAAATCAAAATAATCCTGTACATGAACTGGCAAATAGGAACAATATTGACTCTCTATGTTGTGAGGGTCAGATGGGGTCAGTGCCATAGAAAGCTCTGCAGTTATATATGCAGCATATATGACTCAGCATGGAGATGCAGATATATGCAGCATATATGACTCAGCATGGAGATGCAGATGGGCCCAGGTTCAAATCCCCATCTGTTCAGTCATTTTGTTTCTCCCAGTTATAATGTATTTAAAAATTACATATATACATTTTAAAAAGTTGTGATCTTATTTTATCGACTTTAATTAAGTGAAATCATCATGGATGTACAATTATCTGATTTGAATATTTACCAGTATATTGATTTGATTAATTAAATGAGAAAGATATGAAGTATTCATACATGTATGTCCCAAAAATATCATAGTGAATGTGTTATATATTGAGTTATAAGTAATTAAATGAGAAAGATATGAAGTATTCATACATGTATGTCCCAAAAATATCATAGTGAATGTGTTATATATTGAGTTATAAGTAATTTTTACTGATTGAAAAGGAGTGAGGACCATTCAAAATGTCTAGAATACAACCACCACCCCTAAAGACCCTACATCAGTCAATGAAAATAATGGGTAAACCAACATTTATTGTCAGAGAGGGAAATATTTGATCGAGTTTATTGAGTACAATACTAAAAAGCTGAGTCACTGTCTGCATACAATATAAATCCCACAAAGTTCAATGGTACAATGTAACGAGGGTAGAACAAAGGTCATCTCTTAAAGCTCTTCACACCCACCACTGTATGTTAAAAATAACTAATCAGTCAAAATATGCTTAGGATGATAGTCATCATAAAGGATGTCACTGAGTCATTATACTGTCAGATATAGCCTGTCCTTATATATTGTACTGCTTCAAAGAAAATGTATTCTTTAAACCCCAAGAGGAAGGACATGTCTATGAATTGAGATGTTAACAGATTATATATTGTTGACATTGTGTCGAAGGGATTACCAGTATTATACCGTAGCTCAGTATATATATCAATGAGTAATGGAAGCTATATTTTTTTAAAACTTATCGTAGAGTCTAATTAACATGAAATGCATGCAAGTACATGTACATTGTGATGCATGTATTTCACTAATCCAACATTTAAAGCGTAAATCAATTATACTTCTTTACCTCAATCATTATTATGTAAATAAATAATGTTGTATATAATTATAACTGATTACATGTTCTTTTGCTATGATGAAATTTGGAAGAGTAATTGCATATTTTGCTCACTTAAATTTAAACATAATTGAGCGAAAAAGTCATAAAAATTATATCAATATATCTACAGTTACTTAATTTTATAAGGCTTAAAGATTTTATTTCTTGGCCCAGTACAAATACAAAATTTTTTTTTTTAAATGTAAAGGAAAAAAAAAAGCTAACTGAAAGGGTTATTCACCTGAATTTTATTGACAATTTAAGTATATCAAGAAAGTCAACCCCTATTTGATGTACACAGTAAACTGTATACATCAGCATTAATTGGGAAGTACTGCATGGAGATGACAGAAACCACTGGTGTTTGATCTTCCCTTTTTCTCCTCCCTTTATCTCTTGCTCCAGGTTATAATAAGTACTGGTATTAGTGAGGATTGCCATAGGGAAGCCCATAAAGAAGGAATTATCCAGACTTCTCTTTGAAACTGCTGACTCTGATATATTCTTAGATTTATCTTTTAGCTATAACCCATTCCAGTGCTCTGTTTTCTTGAGTTTGTTCATCTGACAACTTTAGAGGAACTTTAATGTTTAGAGGAGCACTGAAAACAATGGAGAGGAATTGCACAGATTTCAAATGAATTTTTATTAGCAAGCTTTGTTTTGTAAACCACATGATGTCATTATCAAATACAAGTGAAATGTGAACATTTATTAGTTTACAAGTCAGACTTAGTAATCTCTTGGGAGTTATTCAAATAATTTTTCTGACTTTGAAGTTTTTTTTTATAGAATCTTATGTTTAATAACAAATTTCCTGAGATTGAGATATTGTAATAGTCTTCATTGTTATTGATGTGACTGATATTAAGATGGCTTGATGGTGACGTGGCAATTTTTATACATACTGTATTGATCTCCTTTAAAAGAAGAGCTCTGTATAAAAATATAGGAAAATACCCAAATTTAAAAGTTTATGGATTTTTTCTTTACTAAATAAAGGTTTATAGCTTAATAAATCATATCTTAAAATCAAAGGTAGATTTGATGGTTAATTTGTTGACCATCCAGCCTCTTTAAGATAGATATTATAATTACCGAAAACTGCAGTTGTCAGTGTTAATTGGTACAATATAACCTAATATAAGTTTCAAATTTAATCCCTAAATGAAGCATGCTTGTCTCTGAGATGTAATCTTTCTTTACCACAATTATATTGAAGTTAATTTTGTTGTTCAGGAAAAGTTGTAAAATTGTACATGTAACTGAAATCGGAACATTTTTGCGAGAAAAAACTTTGCCCAAATTTAAGCTGCAAAAAATATGAATTATCAAAAGAAAATTTAATATATATGTTTGTACATTCCTCCGTTACAGTGATATATATATATATATATATATATATATATATATATATATATATATATATATATATATATATATATATATTGTTCATCAAAAAGTCAGATCAGAGTCTTTGAAATATAAAAGAAGTAAAATGGGAATTATTTTTGGATAAATAAGAAATAAATATAAATCATCATGCGTGGTCACATTCCTCTTCGATAATTCCATTGTATTATGTTTTCATTGTCATGAGGAAGCCATTTAATACAGGTACAAAGTGGTTATTGACCGGGCCTTTTTAGAATTCTTTCATCTTCTCGTCACAGATTTGTACCATGTTATTACACAGTGTAGCTAAAATAACTTTTATTTGTTGGTTTCCTGATTTTTTTCTATAATAATGAGACTATATCTTTAAACAAAAAATATTTCATTATTATCAATTCCTTTTTGGTGTGACTTTTCATGTTTAATTTAGACAGCTCAGCTGTGAGTAGAAACAATACCTCCTGCAGACAACAAACTTTTCAACTTTTCAGTATCACTTTTTGATTGCTGCCAGAGACAGTTTTTTGGCTATCGAAGACAATGGTTGTTATGACCATTTTATATAGATGTACTTTATGGTATCAATCAGTATAAAAAATGATAAATTGGAAATTAAAGAGTTTGCAATGTAAAAATACAGTATGTATTGGTTCTTAATACCCTGCAATTTATACTTGTCCCATATGCTGAGCTTGTTATTTAAGAAATGAAATCTATATTCATGAAGAATCAAAGCTGGGCATTTCAAAATTTAGTCATCTCTCTCTCTCTCTCTCTCTCTCTCTCTCTCTCTCTCTCTCTCTCTCTCTCTTTTAAGTATATACATAAATCATGTACATTCAAGAAGATCAGGATGACAGTTTAAAATACTTGTCTTAATGCATTGCAATGATTTTTTTTTTAATTTCAATGTTAAAATTTTAATTGTTGCTATTAAGTTTATTGAGTTATGAATGCAAGTGGTGGTTGAAATTGGTGTAATTTTTGAGTAAGGGTGCAGTAGTTAGGAATGCAGTTTTAAGATCGATTGTTTTCAATCATAAGGCAGCCTTTACTACACAAGGACAAAACAAAAAAAATTAAGTATTAAGATTTTATGTTCTCCAATCTAGTGATACACCAGATGATATGTTTGTCGAGTTTGCCTAGGTGAGGACCATTTAATATTGAATCATGTTTGACTTTGTTTAAATCATGTAGATGGCATGTTGAATTTGGAGAGATAAAACCACTTGACATGTATATGAATAAATAAAATGATTTGATTATGATAAACACCCATCTTTAATTTGTTTGCTACTTTTTCAGAGGTAATCCACTTGAAAGTGCCATCTTCCCAGGTCAAAAAGGCCATAGAAGTATGTGATCAGTGCGTGGTCTTTCATCTGTTACCAGTAGACGTCAGGGTCCGCCTTCCTGTCTATGACAGCCATCTCAGATCTCTGTTAGGGAGTGGATTACTGGCAGAGACTGCACTCTCTTCAGAACACACCATTCTCTAGTTTTGGTCCTGTAGCTCTCTGTGCTACTACAAAGCAAGTGATTCACTGTGTCAAAAGTTTTACTGTGAATTAATTCTATCTCACCACGCAGACTACATGGAAAGTCTATATTTAGGATATTATACTCACTTTCTACTGATTGGTCAAACATTAATAGGAAAGTATTTGGAGCTGTCCAGTGATTATTTCCAGAGAGCTGGCGGTTAAATTTCCAATTTCCTGTTGGAGGTAAAATTAACACATCTCTGACTCTTTGGTTTGAAATCTGAACCAGCAACAGTCTGAAATTGTTCATCAAGTGGTGCTATTGCAAGACATCATTGATTTTTGTGTTTGAAAACTGACACATTTTCATCTTCAGCAGTTTTTAAATTCATCAATTTAAGTGCCATGGGTCAAGGACGGGGTAAGGGCAAGCATGGCGTGGGGACAGACAACATGCCGGCCCCGCCTGATGGTGGGTGGGGATGGTTTGTGGTTCTGGGATCATTTCTCCTACATGTTATCGCGGATGGAATCGTTTACTCCTTTGGAGTCTTCTACATGGAGTTTTTGACGTACTTCAAGGGAGGTAAAGGAGAGACAGCATGGGTTGGCTCCCTTGTTCCAGGAGTCACACTGCTAGTTGGTAAGTTTATTTATCTTGATATCTGAATTCACATGACCATTCAAATGTGCTGAAATGACTTTATAATAATCCTTTTAGTGTTCAGATACTATAATATACCAATACTAAGTGAGGCATTATTAAAAACAAGCATTTGATTTATTTGGTAAAACATAAGATTGAGTAGACAGACTAAGGTAGGTAATAAGTAATGGTATGTAGAATAGTTAATATATTAACAGACAGATGGCAAATAAATTTTACATTTCAAAAAATTAAGATCAGCATATGAAAATAACCAATCTTTACTAAGATGACAAGCTAGGGAAAAGTTAACAGGTTGTTGAACCCTATCAGACAGACTGATAGACAGGGGGCAAACTCTTCTTCAACCAGCCTACACAACATTAAAGGACAAGTAGTAGGGAAACCACTCAAGTTATCACATATACAAAATCAATGTTGATAGTCGGCATTGATATTCATTATTGTCTGTCTGCCTGTCTGCCATTAATCCATGCAACCTTAGAGTGTCAATACTATATGATCAGCTCCTTACACCCAGAGAGGATTGAGCTGTTGAGTTATCCGCTTAGCAAACTAATGTATCACAGAGTTCTTTGATGGGACTTTAAAGAATCAATTTAGCTTTCTTTCTTACTAAACACCCAAAAAGACACTTAACAGAAAGTGATATTTGTTATTTAGTTATCACATTGTACATGGAAATACAGAGAAACTATAGTTGAGAATTAAATGTGTAGTATATCCTTTTTTGGCTTACCTGAGTCAAGGCTCAAGTCGAGGGATTGAAATTTGTCTGCTGTCTGTGGTTGTCATAAGCTTTTCATCTTTTTTTTTTAGACCTCTGTTAATCAAACTTGCATTTAGCATCCATGAGTAAATTGTTCAATTGTTGACCCAGCCTCTCTTCCAAGAGGGATAACTTAAGAAAGGAAGAATGAGGGAAAGGAAGAATGAGAGAAAGGAAGAATGAGAGAAAGGAAGAATGAGAGTTGAGAGTGTGATAGCTGAAAAATCTTCTTCTCAAAAACAAAGTAGCTTGTTTTATTCCAGACTTTAACATAAATTTCCTTACATATGGCAGATTCTAATAATTTAAATCAATTAAGACCCCAAAGGTAGAAAAGGGCTGTAATTGGGGTTCAAAGTTCATCAGAGACTTGTACTTGGGCCAGAATTGGGCCATTTAATTCAATTCTGCATAGAAATTATAAGGAAGCATCTTTTTAATGAAAATGTGAAGAATGTAATTTGTGAAAGGTAATGTGTAATGTAATGTAAAAGGTTAAAGCAAATAGAAGCTCATAATATTTGTTAAATGAAAGCAAGCTATAATTTTTTGATATTTATAATCACGATGACCACAAGGGATCAGAAAGCGCACAAGGTTTGTTAAGGTTATTAGATTTTCCAGGTTGTTTGGTAAGTGAGAGGAACACAATGTATAAATCACTCGACAAGATTGAATTTAATATATTACTCCTATGCATAAAAGATGCATAAAAAAATCCTCTTCCAAAGATAATGGCTATTTTTGTAAGCTAGTATCAAGGAGCACAAATTTACCGTTACTTGTTCACTAATAGGGTAAATAATGATAATGTTTGCTTGAAATAAATATGCATTTAAACCTATCTTTTTATTGTATTTCTTGAAGTTAAACTTAAGTTCCAACATGCTTGTGTTGGAAGACATTGTTGCTCAGATGAGCAATGTGGACCTCAGGCATCTTGTTTTGCTTGTTTACTGTCAATAGGTCACTGACTGTAACAAATGGTCTATAATAATGGCCTGCTCCTTCAGTAAAGGAGATTTAATGGAGCATCCTTGCACAGTGCATTTTATATCTACATGTTATTTATATATACACTGTATACTCATTGTAATCTTTGACCTTTGTAAAATGTACCTGATCATGCAACTGAATTCGTTCTTTGGCTTACATCACTCATGACTGTTTAATGGTTTCACATATTACTTATTAGGGGGAAATCCTCCACATCACATGCTCTCATAGGAATTTCTATTGATAAGATAAAAGCTTAGTTTTAACTATTTTAAGAAATGAAAGCGTGTAAGTGTAAAATTTTTAAGATCCTGTACCATCTGATATCAAGATTACCTTTATAAGTTTAACAAATAAGTATGGCTTAAACAAGGAGAGATTAGGATGAATAGGAATGTTTAGAGATGGATATATCTTATGACTTTAGAGGATTATAATACTTTGTTCTTTTTTATTGCAATGTTCAAGAATATATGTTGAGCCCCATGAACTTGACTCTATTAATTTAGTCGTTGATCATTAGCATAGTACTTTTCTTTGATAGAAAAGGGGTTGAAATATGCCTCCAACTTATGGCAGTGAACATGTTACATGTATTTATTTATTTACTATAATTCTCCCTTATACTGACTTTAATGACAATGGTAAGATTATTGTCCCCTGTGACAGCATTTATTTTTTATTAGGCGCAGCAAAGAGAATAGTTATTGTCAGTTAAAGGGGCTCAGGAAACTAACTTGCTTTTGTTCAATTAGTCAGTAGTAATTGTTTTGTTAAGGAAACTTAGTACTACACAAAAATATAAGGTAAGGTTAATCCTATCTCTAAAATTTCTGGTTTTTTCTTAGAAGAGAGTGTGAATATTAATAGATGAGGTCATTTCTTCTTTTATAAATTACTTGTGATAGAGAGATTTCGTTCCCTTTAAAGGTGACATATAACACATTTTTGATATGGTTGTAGTACCTTTTCACCTTTAGACCTTACAGGTTTTATCAATCTGTTGGGTCAGGTTTGGCAGAGTTTGATTTAACTTATGAACTTGAACTTTGGAAAGTTTGATTGAATGAGGTGTGCAGAAATTTTTGTTCAAAAAATATTTATAATCAGTTAATAAAAGGACTATATATGATTAAGGCCTAAAATGGCCCCCTAAAATTTAAATCACCATTTTACAGTAGTTGTTTGTTTTGTTTGTACAGATATACATGTGAAGTTTTTTCATAATTTTCATTTTGATCTAAATGCCTACAATTTAGAAATAAAGACATCACAAAGTTTACCTTTTCTCACCATTTTTTCATTTTGTGCAAAACAGCTTGTTTTTAAACAGTTTTTCTTTCAGAAAACAGAGAGCATATGCTTGAACAAGCAAAATATTTTCATCAGAGATGTATCTATCCAAGACCAAAAAGTGAAAAATATGTTCCTTGTTCAAAGTATTCAGTATGTGCTCTACTGTTTCCCATATCGAAAAGATATAAGAAAAATATTAATTTTTGACTGCATGATTTTGATTGATTCTGACTGCCAGTGAGTGCATTTAATAAATCAAATAAATAGGTAAAATAATATAACTTACATGTATATCAACTCTTCTTAAAGATAACATAACAATTTATAATGTACCTGAAACACTTTAAAATATAGTGAATTATGGGGGTCAAAATTGACTCATATCAACTATAGTTCTTTTAATTGATTTCTTAACTTCAGGTTATTTAAAAGTATAGATTGCATAGTATGATCATTTAAATTTTGTTAAAAAGGCATTAGTGGTAATATAGCTGTTGGGAAATATACAATTGGAAGAATTGTTGCTTCATTTGGATGAATTACAACCATTTTCTCTTGGTTAAAGTGGCTTAGGGGAGAAAAAACAAGGACCAGGAAACATTATGGCAGCTAATACAGAGCCTGATGGCAGGTCCGATGACTAGTGACCCTTGATTAAGTCTGTAAAAGCTCTGGTAATTAGTTGTCAGATTTATTGAGTCTGGATGCGTTCACTTGAATGGAATAGAATGGCCTTCTTGTAACTGACTGTCAGGCATTCCTCATTTATCAGCCACTGACAAGTATAACATTGTAATTTTGTAAAGATGATGAATCTTTATAGAGCTGCATGGTAGCATTATATAGAATCAGCGGCTACATTTAGAAGCATGTTTGTGATATGACAGATTCGTTTTTCACCGTCACTGAGTATATATATATAATGATGTATGACGTATAACTTGAGCATGTACTGCGAGTTCATTTTGGTTAATAAAAAATAGTATACATTTATATCATTATGGTAATGACACAATACTGTTGAATCATTAGATTTCGTGGAGGCTCAATTTTCGTGGAATTCGTGGGTAACTGAGACTTAACCACGAATAAACATCATCCGCGGATTAATAAATTAGGGTTATAAAGTCATATTTCTTTTTGTGGGTATAAGAAAATACACAAAATTACGTCCCCACGAACCTATAAAATTTCAGCAATCCACGAAAATTGGTCCCAACGAATTTTAATGATTCCACAGTACCTTATTTTGACCATGTGTATTAATTATTTTTTAGGGCCAGTAGCCAGTGCTTTGACCAACAGATATGGCTGCCGTGCTGTCACCATTGCTGGAGCCATTGTTGCTGCCATTGGTTTCATCCTCAGTCTATTTGCGCCCAACATATACTATCTCTTCTTCAGTTTTGGTGTTTTATCAGGTAAACTTTGAAAATTCTCAAACTTCAGACAGTTACCAACTAAGAGAGACTTATCAGCTCATTAGCTATCTCTGCAAAGTCTATTTTATATAACATTTCCATGGCTACCCTTTTTGATCTGTCAATAAAAGTTTTTTTCCTTCCATTAATCAATTTGCCCAAGAGGAGTAGCACAGCTTACTTGAACCTTTTTATTTCTTAATTTTTTCTTTCTTCTATGAGATTTTCTACTTCCTTCAACATTAAGTCTCGATATAAGACCTTAATATATTGATGGTTTATCAAGTCCATTTATATATCATACTGATTGATAACCATTGATACCTTTTAAGCACTTACACCAAATTCATAGGAATAATTTAACTTCAATCTAACAATAAAATGTTTTCTTTGTTGTCTCATCCACTTTACAAAGGTTATGATCATTGAAGAAATAAGCCACTGATGATGTTATTTATAATATTCTTTCAAAGTTGTAATCCTAATACTTGCAAGAACAAACGATGAAAGCATCTAGTAATTTTTTAATTAACACTTATACATTAAAACTGTTAATTATCTCTAGCAGATTTGGTAAAATTCTACTGGTTACTGTAATAAGTTTCATGTATTAATTGAAACAAATCTATATACATGTCTTTCTTTGAACACACAGGTTTAGGATTTGGACTGATGTATCTTCCGGCCATTGTTAGTGTTTCCCATTATTTTGACAAGAAAAGGTCCTTTGCAACAGGAATTGCAGTGTGTGGATCGGGCATAGGGACTTTTATCTTTGCTCCAGTTTCAAAACTTCTTGTTGATGAATATACGTGGAAGGGTGCTGTCTTGATAGAAGCAGGAATTATTTTGAATTGCATTTTATGTGGGGCCTTATTTAGACCTTTGGTTGTAAAACATGAAAGAACAGATATTGAATATGACGAGAAAAAGTCAAAAAAGTCAGAGAAAGAAAAGCTAATGAAATCCGCAGAATCTAATGGTGTTCAACATCAACAGCATGATCTTCCTGACATTCAGAAAACAGGAACCAAAGATACATTGGCCATTCCAAACAAATACATCCAGAATTTAAAAGTTGAAAATGGAAGTGACATTCTGTTCAGAAGTGAAGGGGCCATTAACAATATCAAATCTAATTCATTGTCACCATCACCATCCAAGCAGTCCTTTCATCGCCAAACATCTACTCGCTCTCAACAACAGACACCAGTAGCTGGTCCAATGTACAGAAAGGACATCTTCTACAGCGGAAGTCTCATCAATATTCCTCAATATCGGTCTAACCCCACCCTGTATGTAGCCAGTATAACGTCCCTCCCCGATGTTGTCCCTGAAGACCAGGACTGGTGCCTGTTTCGTTGCCTGGGCCTCTCTCCTGAAATGAAGGATGCCATCAGACAAATGCTGGACTTTTCACTCTTAAAAGATGTCATTTTTCTTCTTTTCACCATTTCGAACATTTGTACAAGCATTGGGTTCAACATGCCATATATCTACCTCCCCGATCGGGCTCATGAGTATGGAATAGATAAGACGGATGCCACATTTCTGATATCTGTCATTGGGATAGCCAACACAATTGGTCGGGTGGTGTTCGGTTGGATGGCAGACAAGCCATGGGTGAACCGCCTGATGCTCTACAACACTGCCTTGTTCATCTGTGGTGTGGCTACTGCTCTCTCTCCAATCAGCAACAGCTATCCTTTCCTGGTTTGCTATGCTGCAGTGTTTGGTGCATTTATAGGTAAAATGTAATTTCATTTGACATGATTTTAAAGCAATATGAGCTCTATATTTTAGATTGATATTTTTTTGTTTTGTAACATAATCATGCTATTTTGACAATTCTGCATGTAACTTAAACCTTTCAGTATGATAAATGAAACACAAAACTGTTACAAATCATTGAATTTTATCTGGACAAAAATATCTGTTTTAATTTATGTACAGGACAACAATATGTTATTTTGCTTGAATGAAATCCTTTAAATAACTTTTCCATCAAAAATATGACATAAAAAAAATTGTAAGCATAATCTTTTGTGTAGTAAATAACATTTTAGCTATCAAAATTTCCGACATTAAAATTGTGGCTCATGTTGCTTTAAAATTCAGAATTCAAATATTTTGTGATGAATTAAAAGTCAACTTAACTGTTTACTGAGTATTTTTTCAAATTTGCTCTGTTCACAGCATATTACTTGTATTTTGGATCTGAACAGATGAATGAATTCTTTTTCACTTTGATTTTAAAAAGAATTATAACATGTAAGGCATTTTGTTGATTTCATTGGTTTTGTAGGTCATTAATCACATCATTCAATATCCCAATGGTGATAAATTTTGAAGAAAAAGATATCAAATAAATATATATCATTTAAAAACATACATGTACTTTTAAAATTGATGCAAATACATGATTTGAGTGGAATTAGAAGTCTAAAAACATTCTTGATTTAGGGTAGACATTTTACAAACATTAGTAAACGATATTTTTGTCATTTAATGACAGACTATTAGAATTGACGCAAATACATGATTCGAGTGGAGTTATATTAAAGTTTAACAACTTTCTCGATTTAAGGTAGACATTTAACAAACAATGTCGGTGATATTTTTGCATTTGTTTGATGATTTAGGACCCCCTTAACCTCAGATGTCGCCATGCAGTCAAACACCATCCCAAGTTTTATCGCTTCTGAAAATTTTCCCACTATACCTCTGCTTTTCAATTTTTAAAAAAAAATAAACTGACAGTCATAAATGTATGCTGTAAGAGCAAGTGAGAGATATTCAAGGACTTCTTCCTTACGTACATGATGAATTTATGAATGCTATATTTTCCTCTATGTTTAACCATACCAGTGTCATTAAAAATTTCGACTGTTTCAAGTACTGTGGTGTAAGTGGTGTTTTTCTAATGCTGTCCTGTACTGTTGTCATGTAATTTTGAAGAGTTTTGAGAGTTTTCAATCACATGATGATGATTTGAACCATCAGCTGATCATGATGGCAATTTGTTTACAATAAACAAAGAATATTCAGATATCAAAGCAATAACTTTATGTATAAGTTTGCCTAAAACTATGATTCATTTTATAGCCTAGGTACAATTTATTCATTGACACAGGACAAGAAATGCTCAAAGAATGGCTATTTAAAGCTTTATTGACACTTAACAATAATTTTACAGACACATGTTGGTAGATACTGATAAGAGATAGCACATAGCCATGCTTCAAACAGTATTATGTGATTACTATAAAGTATTTGGATGGCTCCTTTACAGAGCTGTATAGACTCCTTCACAGTAACAGCTGCAGTACTGCTCTTTTGCAGCACAAAATGACATACATTGTAGTTTGGTGAAATATGACATAGCATCAATTTGTTTCATTTACATCATTTAATTATCTTATCTATGTATTAAAACTTTGGCAAAGTATATCAATTTGCCCTGCAAGAGAGTAGTATTGCATTTTCTTAGTATTGTGAAAGGGTCTATAATACTCAGGTGACCATGAAGGTCTATATGGGATTGAGTAACAGAAACTTGTTGAATGTTTCCTATATGTGCATTTATACTGCTAGATTTCTCATTGGGTTTTTTTTCTTTGTTATAGGAGTTTATGTTGGGCTAACCTCAGTTGTCCTCGTGGACCTTCTAGGGCTTGCCAAGCTGACCAATGCCTTTGGACTGCTACTGATGTTCCAAGGTCTAGCCACATTCATTGGACCTCCAATTGCTGGTATGGAGAGAGAGAGAGAGAGAGAGAGAGAGAGAGAGAGAGAGAGAGAGAGAGAGAGAGAGAGAGAGAGAGATGTATTTGTATATATAACATCAAAAACATCAAAATAAAAGCAATCTATCAAAAATTAGATTAGATATCTTATTAGATATCTGTTATTGGATATATATCAAGTAACATTTCAATATTTGCCAGCTAAGGGTATGAAAGATCGTATATTATTGATGTAAATGCCATTTGTATTGTACAAAAAATTCTCATACAAGTTTTGCATCATCGAAAACTATTCAGTCGCATTACTGTTACAATAATATGTCCATATAAATGTAAATAATGACTAATGAGTGTTGAATTTAATGATTTCAGGTTGGTTGTATGATGGCACAGGAAGCTACGATATTTCTTTCTACGTTGCGGGTACCATGGTAGCCATTAGTGGTGCCATGCTCTACTTTCTACCATTAGTTCAGAAATGTCTTGGTAGGAGACCTCCAAAAGATGAAATAGAGTTATCCATCCCAGACCAAGAAGTGCAAGACATGGCATGATGGAGTGGTATCCTGGTCATCATTTTTCTTCATGGCGGAATGAGAGGATATGAACTTTTTAATGAAAGGCATACAGCTTCGAGATAGAGTCTTCTAAAGGTGTGGAATTTTGCAGGACTGAGTTTTAATTTGGATGAATGTCATCCAAGATTTTATGATGATAGTCTGACAAGCAAGAGAATGGTTATTTATTATGCTATTTGACAAAGCAAATTTATTTTGGAGTTTGTAATAAATCTACCATTCCTTTAAGTAAATGAAATGGTTGTCTCTGATTCAAGACCATTGGAGGTCATTCCAGAAATGATTCTTTTTTCCTGTTTTTGTTGCCTATGAATTTCATGCATTACATATGTTTGCTCTTTTTGTATTATTGGATATCACTTTCACATGTTTAGATATATACACATACAATTTCTTTTATATAGAGATACGTGAATATTCTTTAGCTGGTATGATGAATTTAATACTTGAACTAATATTTAATACCTATATATTTATCACTAATTTGCCTCAATCATGTGTAATACATTTTTCACATTACATTGCGATGTTTGATGATGCCACAAAGAATTTCATTCAATACCAGTATGTTTGAAGCAACATAAGCTTCTTTACATCCCATTCGGCAAATGAAATAAGAATACATGTGTGACCATCAGACTGGTTCAAATACACCAGATATTAATAGCTCAGTTGCACCTGACTAAAGATTCAGAGGGCCTGGGTTCAAATTCAGAAGTTGAAAGGGTATACATATATAGTTGATATCATTGTTAAAGTTAATTCATGTTAATCTTAATAGTGGGTTTCATTTTAGTTTCACTCTGACATTTTTAATCATTGCAATTAGAAATTGTTTTTATATAGCTGTAGTATATTGTGAGTATTTTATGTATTTAGAACCTATGTATTTCACTGCTGTATGTGTACTGTATTTGATTATCATAGAGTGCCTTGCATTCTCGGTTTATCAGAGAAAGGGAGATCACGCATGATTTTTCAATGGATATTTTGCTAGTTTGAGGAGTTTTATTACATAAAGATATTATAATGATTAGATTTTTCTTCAATCAAATATACTTCATTAAACATTCACCAATCAATATTGTTCAGCTGGGTTTTTTTTTATCCATTCAATATTTTAATTTATTTAATTTACACAAAATCCTTGAACATTTCAGGTTGATCATATACGCTGCACATTTTGAATTTAAAACGAATTCTAGATAGATAAATGGGCATTTGTGGTAAATTTTTTTCCAACAGACCATCTTCATTCAAAATATTTGATAGTGCAATACCTGTTAATGAAAATAATTAAAAAAAAATATTATAAGCTAGTCAGTGATTTTTAATTTCAGGAAGTTGAGATGTAGTAAATGTGATTGATTTTTTGATAATTGTACAAGAGTTATCAAAGCAATATTTCAATAAATAAAATGCAATAGCAATTGTTTACTTTCTGGAATGTTGTATATTATGTTCAAACATTTTAAATTTCTGATGTCGTCTTTATGCACATGCCTTTTGTCATGTAGTATATATGTACTGATTTATTCTTAATTTAGTACATTAATTCTAGGTGTTAAAACTAAAGAGTTATGAACATGTATGATCTTTTTAATGAATTCAGTTTATTTGAGTCAATTTAATGTTGAAACTGGAATTTTATTTGGGGAATATTACGTATCTCAACACATGTACATGTACTGGTACACATAAACACAAAACATTGATGTTTTTTTTAAATATAGCTATTTAAAAATACTTTTACATATGTACATAGGTATGAATGTACTAATAGTTGGCTTATTTTTTTTTTTAATTAAAAATCAAATTGAAATACTCTTTACCTCTTTATACATTTTTAAAAATCAGCTATGTTTGCATACACTGACATCTATTTAGACTGAAGGAGAATTATTACTGATTAATGTTATTATTTAACATTTATGTATAAATCTCAAAAAGTGCACTAATTGAATGTGAAAATATGACTGTTTATTATTGATTATGCTACTGATTATGCTATAAAGTATACAATACTTCTTGTAGTGTTCATTGTTAATTCAGTAGACAGGTACAGAGGCATTTTAGCTAATAAGTTAAACAATAGGCCCATGGGCAACATCACTAACAAGAGTAACAGTTTTAATCGTTTTCATATTTGTACCTAACTATATGCACACACACACACACACACACACACACACACACACACACATATACTTTATATATATACATTATATATATATATATTAACATATATATTGATGTATATTTATATGCGATCGGCCGTATTGCCAACACCTTTTCTAAGATTATGATCTAAAAATGTTTAAAATGTAGTTAATGTTCTGTATATATTTTCTTTAGTAGTGTTAGTTGTAGTGCTAGGTTTTATTTTCTTAGTTTTTACCCATGTAATTTATTTCTTTTGTCCCGAAGAAGGGACTGGTTGTCCCAAAAATTTGACAATACCAATTGTTTGTGTCGTTAGCCATTTTTAGTTCTTTATATATTCAGTTTACTGGCTTAGTATCTATATATTAGATACGACACTTTAAAGATGCCTAGTGTTGTTGCGTTCTGTGCTTTTATATATATATATATATATATATATATATATATATATATATATATATATAAAATAACATAGACTCCCAATGCCACCAAAATCTATATATAATAACATAGACTCCCAATGCCACCAAAATCTATATATAATAACATAGACTCCCAATGCCACCAAAATCTTCGTTTAAACTTTCATAATATAAACAAATTTGAATCTCTATCTTGTTAGAAAGCAACCAATGTATATTATGTATGAACTAAATCATTTATATTTTCTATCCCTGAATACACTCATCTACACATATCAAGTTCAATAAACTTTATTTGATTATGGTAAAGAATTGTGGTTGAACTTCCAAATGAAAATTCTAAATTTAAAGACTTCACAGTTTCTGGTCGGATATAAATACACGTACAAACGGTTGTCAAAATAGGTAAGAGCTAATTGTCCACATTTAGTTTGTGCAAGTTTTCGCTGTTATCATATGTCTGTGAAGACACATTTAAAAGAACTATTTCATAGATTGCTTCACAGATGAGCAGGGATTTTTTGAATTTCGTTCCCCGTTCTAAGAGTCATGACAATTTTGAGCTTGCTGGGCCAGTGACACCCAAACACTGGCCACAGGGGTCGTGTGACCTCCAGATTGGTAAAGGAATAAAGGTTCCTATGGTTTGTACAGTCAACAATTACCAGCTTACGCTGATCTGTGTCCACCAGGAACCCATACGTCACGTCCACGACGGTGCCCGCGTCAATTCCGGAGAGAGGGACGTGGGCCAGATTGCGGCCATCATGGCGACACCACTGGCAAAGCTGTTTGTGTTCCTCGCAGTGCTGAGCACAAAACGACCAAGCGTTTCTGTGGTCGTATACGTAATGACCCATGTCAACATCACTACGTCGGTTAATGATTCCAATTTCAAACACAAAGTTAACATTGTCCAACTGCTTGTGTATTTTGAAGTTGACATGGACCTCGAAGTAGTGTTTGCCGGGATGTTGGAAGGGTCTGCTGCCGACAACTCCTCGGTACTTCTTCAGTCTTCTCTCACTGTGTGGAAGCTGAACTGCGTAGCCAAGGGTCTGGTTTTGAAGAGATTTCAGATCCTCACTGATTTTTCGGTACTGATGAACTGTGTCGGGATCGTACACACATTCTGGACCTTTTAGTGAAAGACATATACAGAAACATAATAATGTAGACGTTTTCATCGATGTTAAAAGCCAGTTTCGAAGAAATAACTTGAGATGAAAAATAGTCGGTATACATACATAGAATATCTCCAAGTCGGATATCACCCTCAACTGCAAAATACGACATAAATATCATAAAAAGATTTAGAGTTTAAACTATTGAACTTGCAGTTTCACAAGTGAATACTATTTACTTACTTGAAGGTGTTCGCGCACCTGTTGTACCAACGTCAGTCCTCCCACGCTTCCAAATCAACTTTCGCGTGTGGACTACTGTGCTCAGTTGCCCCATTCCAGTCACAAACCTCAGAAAATCATCATTCATTCTCACGGGCTCAAAGAAAGGAGATTCTACTTGCAGAGTTTTCTTGAATTTTTGACCTGTCAGCATTTTCAGCCTTCGATACAGAGTCAGATGGAGTGGAATGAATTCTGTTGGGTCGGCGTGGTTAGTGATGCTATTGGCGAACTCTTTGGCACTTGTCACGTCATTGATATATGTCTCTATATGTCTAGATCTATAGAGCATTGCGGATTTTTTGTTTTCACATAAGACAGCAAGCTTTGATTTCATTTCTTGTTTCCGTAGATCGAGCGCCTTGTGGCATGCTTCAAAGGCATCTTCAATTTCTTGCTCTATCTCATATTCTTTAATGTCGATGTTTAGGAGCTCTTGTTCTGTTTGTTGACTGATCATTTTTGCTGTATTTACATCATTTTGTAACATCTTAAAAATTTTATTCAATTCGGCAGTTTTCTGACTGTGGATGTCTTTTACATTCATTATAGTGTGTCCTCTCGTCTTGTCATGATCACAAACAGTACAAGTTGTACACACTAACTGGTCACACTCTTTCTTTGTGCAGTAGAAAACCAAAGGTTGACCTTCATGCCCTGGTTTTGCACACTTAAGTTTCCTTCGGAACATTTCCGGCCCACTGGACTGAAGTTGTTTTATGTCTATCATGGGATGAGTTCTAGAAGCGAGGCTCCTCCGATGAGCACGCGTGCAATCTAAGCACATGAAGATATAACACTCTTTACAGAAATCGGCTGCGATATTGTCGTCAGGACAGTCTTTGCAAAGAATGTCAGAAGATCTCTTTCGGACTTTCAGGAATTCTATCAAGTTCCTTCTAGTGGAATCTTTTGGAAAGACGTATATTCCATCACTTGGCAACGCATACTCTACTTTGCAGAATGGACAAACCATCAGGTTTCCTTGCAGCATTTTCTTCATACATGACTGACAAAATGTGTGAAGACATGGAAGAACTCGCGGAGTGTGGGTCTCTTCGTCGAATTCTTTAGTACATATTCCACACAACAGAAACTCCTCTTTTACGTCTTCAGCACGGAACATAGTGGATAATCTTTTTCACATGGAAACAGTCATTGTTGGATAGATTTGAGTTTAATTTGGTTTTTCGGCGAATATTGACGTTAGGATACACATAAAAGCACCCAGTTCTAGATCAATCTTTCCAAAAGAGAATTGTTCAAATTAAAACAATGTACTGGTTTTTAAAGACTTTCAAAAATTACCGACGCATTTGATTTAAGACAATAGAAAAGATTGACGAGCATTTAATAGTTTGTAATAAGTGTAATACTATATAGTATGACAGGTGGAATTTTCACAAGATTAAATACATTACGAAATAGGCCAATTCTATTGAGTTTAAGGTGGAATATATTATCAAAAAGATTGCAGTTGAGAAAAATAAATATCATTTTAGGAACTAAAGTGAATTGATGCCTCAAACATCAGATTCTGTTATGTTTTCAATTCATGCAATGCATTCGATGTCAAAAGACTCGCTGAGTTTTTAATTACATGATTTTTTTCTCTTCCTTAAGGATGAAATATGGAAAAACTGGATAATAAATCTGGTTTGCGAAGATTTCTTCCTTTTGCAAAGAGTAATAAAGAGCATAAAGTACAATTCATTGATCTATTTTTATTCAAAATATTGCTTTCTTTGGTTATTTTAAACTGAATGAATTTAATGATGACTACAAACACGACCAAATGTAACCTTGGTGACAAGATTACCCGGTATGTTCTTCATCTTCATCCACACTGGCCAGCTAGAGAACTGAGAGATGGTCCCATAAAAGAAAGCCTGTTGCTCATTTATGAATCTTTCTGGGAAAATTCCTTGAATGTTTGTGACCGACCACTGTTCATTTTCCACGGAAGGTCCGAATGTGATGCTTTCTGAGTGAGTCATTAAAAGACCAAGTGTGTTGGCACCTGGAACCTGCATACTGAGAGCGTCATCCGACAAAATGGTAAGATTTCTCTTCACTGCCGCACGAGGGGTTTGTACTGTGGTTTTTGTCAGTGGATTGTTAAAGGAGGCCATAACTTTACCGCTGGTGATGTTTCTGTATGTACGCCTGTCTAACACAGACACAAAATAGTTTCCATTCTTTGGAATCATATCAAATATTAAGTACCCCTCGATGTTAAACAGTTCCACACTTTCTTTACTGTATACCTGCGTAAATGACGATCCATTATAATGTAGTGTAATGGTTTTGTTCATCAATACCTGTTGAATTTTCATGTCGACATATGTTTGTATAGGTTTGCTTGGTCGTGTTACATTGACCAAAGGTATCTGAATTTCAGGTTTCCCTTGAGCCCGTCGCTGATCGATAACTTTTTTGAACTGAGTCCATGAAGTTTCGTTCGGTTCATCGAACGTGTTAGGTGCTTTAGTATATTTGGGATACGTGGAATTAATTAGTTCCATTATGTCCTTTCTCACGTAAGATAATGAAGGGCACTTCCACGAGAGAGTCGTGTAAAATAGAGAACCGGGAGTTGATCCCATTTCCAACCATGGAAGAAATTGGGAATGCCTAGACCAAGTATCCACAGCGACAACGTTTGGTTGTTTGGTTGTTGCAAGGTCGGAATAATTCGCAAAATAAGCAAAAAGTTCGACGGAATTGTAGTATTTTCCCGCTGAATATTTGGAATATTTATCTGGATCCAAAGCATTAGGGTATTCAAGAACGAAATCCGAATTAAATACCACTACGTCATTTGGAAAAATATTGAAGGGTACAATTTCACCCTGTTGCAACATTTCGTTCACAGGATCATTCGCAACATAAAACACCTCGTTTGGAACGTCGGAGAACGGATTTTGGAAAACGTTCAAGATGTGACCGGTATGAATGTCCCTATAAACCAAAAACTCTCTAGACAGAGACAAATAATCGCCGTCTTTCGTAGGGTACTTTTGTCCAATATTGTAGCCTTCAAAGTAAAACAGCTTGGTAATTGTCTGTCCGGGTTTTCGGCCATAGACGGTTCCATTGATGTAGATTATTACTTCAGCATGCGGAGTTAGTGAAGATGATGTACGTATAATGGATTCCAGATTGGTCTTTGGGTCGTTCAAGTCAAACTGTAAGGATACTTTCACAAGTACCGCTAATACTGCAAGTCCCAATAAGCTGGAAACATTTGTCAAAATATACCGGTATTTTACAGATAAAACATGGAAATGTTACAAAGGCAATCAAGTTGTACAGTTTAAAGCGACCAGCATTAATTTTCCGATGTTTTGTTTTATTTTTTAAAACTACATGTACAACGTAGGTTGAATAGTGGTTTGTAAATGATTTTTTTTTTTAAAACTGGATATATACATGTAATTGAAATAATTTTTTTATTTATAGAATTAGAAGATATATTTACTCTAGACTTAATTAGATAACGATAAGTTATAAACAGCACAACTCTATGCAAAAGATGAAAAAAAACGAACTGAAATATGTAACCAAAGTGCTATGCAAAACAAATTTTTGTAAATGATTAAAAACTAAACATATACTAGCTTTCGGTCGGGGCGTGATCAAATACAATAAAGCCCGAAGGGTTTTATGATAGATTTGATCACGCCCCGACCGTAATTATAACCTCATAATATTCAAAGAATGATTCGTTATTACTTATCTTTATATAATTTTCAGCAATTGTACGATTAGATATTAGAATATTATTTATGCAAACGCCGCCTCCGCTCCAACAATACATCACTTGAATTTATTGGACTGTATAGTACAAAATCGGTTCGTAGTGTTATCACAGACGAAGACACTACAAAATGTAAATATTACGCAAATAGATTGTATGTGCATGTAAAGAGAACCATAATCTATGCAAACGGAAACAGTTTTAGTGGCATTAAGAAAAATTACCATTTTTTATTGTGTATACATACTTATAATAAATGACTGAAACATAATATACTTACAACATTTCTATTTCTTGTAATAGAAGTCACTGGAAGGCTACCAGATAAGATGAGTTGGGTTTTTTATACACTTATCTTCAGAACAACGTGGAAGTCAATATGTGCGCAAAATACCTGTGATAAGACTTATCTCATTAAATAAGATTTTCACAGCTAAGATTATTTAACAATCGTCTTTTTCATGTGAATGTAATGCAAATTGATTCAAAACGTCATAAAATTGATGAAAAAAATAATTATGATTTATATGAATTATTGATTTTTATTTCATTTCTAAAGTCAGATTAGCAGGTGCTAAGGGAACTTTACTTTTTAGCTCACCTGAGCTTAAACTGGAGTACTCATAATTTTTTTCTTCTTTGTAACAATGCACGGTTACATTTAAAAAATAACTCAAAACAAAACAACCACTAATATAGAGTTTCCTATATTGAAAGGGAAGGGTCAAGTTCTCTTCCTAAGGGAGATAATTAGAAAGTAATGAAAAATAGGGTAATCTATGGTGTTTTAAAACATACTGTAAAGAACACAATTTGGTATTTGTAGCAATATTAAGCTTGTTAAGCCATTATCCCTTCCCCTGTGTTTTGTTATGCCCTGTGCTAGCTAGAACAAAGGAAGCTTTTAAAACGGTATTTCAAATCTGTTTCTACATGAACCCTGACCCCGGGGGATCGAGAAGGGACACAATGAAGGAACGTGCAAAAATACTTTAAACGCTAATCCGAAGATAAATAGTAGGAGCTGAGTTATGAAATTATCATAAAAGCAAACTAGAAAGAAAAGACTGATTTCCTTAATTTTTTCAAAATTTGCAGCACGCGAAAAAAAATTGGGAGTTCCCAATTTGTTCTTAAGGTTATGAAACAGAATATATCATTGAATAATCTTTGACGTACATTTGATGAACTTAACAAAAATGATAACGAGAGAATATTTGGCACTGACCTCTATGAAGTAAACAATAGATTGGACAGAATAAGCACAGAATTCACCTTATTGGAATTAAGTTCTAGAGGGTTCTTAAAAGTGTTTAATTACTTCAGAAAAAAATAATTTCTCAAAACTCATCGAATGAAAATTATCAAAGTGTTTTCATCATATGTAAACATTAAGAAAAAAATTAAATTGGAAAACATATCGGTCCTTATTTTGTTTTAAAATACCCAACATCGTATTGGTGGCATGCATGTTACATTCATATATTATTTTTCTTTTTTTTTTAATTAAATTGATTCATTTTGATATTTTACATGTAAATGATTAGTGAAATATATTTCCACCAAAAATGATATTTATACATTCCATGTTCGTCGTAGAAAGGTCTTGGGCACCCGGTATCAATTATGTTGATGTCCGTAATCTTGCTACAGTGAACTTAAGGTGTTACAAAATTTCAGTAATTAGGTCTACATGTGAACAACATGTAAACTACATGTGAACTGCTTGTATGTTAAACGTCAATGGTAATCATTTGAAATAGGGTGAAAAGTGTGTCTCCATTATTCGTTTGACAAAGAGTATTAAAAAGAAAACATGTAAAAACTTCATAAACATCACAGTTAATGACACATGACCTAAATATGATTGTGAAAATCACTTATCAAAAAAACCGGTTGAATATTGACTACCATCAGAAAAAAATTGAATAAAAATCCTTTAAATCGGAACCAAGGGAGAAAATCCTAATCATTACTTAAATAATACAACAAATCCACGAATTACCCCTCTTTCCTTTCGAGTGAACACTTCGGTGTGCATCTAGGTAGACATATGGGCAGCATTCTGCTTGGAATTTGTAATTCCTTTTTATATCTTACATGTCAACCATGTATTGATTTTCTACGTATGACAAATAATTCTAGTCGTTTTAATACTCTCTCTCTCTCTCTCTCTCTCTCTTTCTCTCTCTCTCTCTCTCTCTCTCTCTCTCTCTCTCTCTCTCTCTCTCTCATTTTAGAAAGGCGACAAAATTTATCTATTTAAGAAAACACCCGTCGTTGACCGAGACTCCCGAAGTACATAACAAATCACAGATCTATTGAACAGTGCTCTATTTGCCTATAAAAGTCAAGTAGAGACTAATTATCTCGATGATTCTTGGGTAGTGTATTGTAACAACCTAATGACGTTGCATTTCATTAATTATATCGGGTGATTAGTCATACCCGCCCGGTAAAGCTGTCGGCTGCTGCAGTGTTGATAATACACCTGGTCTATCTGATTACGGTGACTCAAACTATCAATATTACACTTTTTTCAGCAGCAGTAGCAGACAGGAGACGGCGGTTTGACTCATTACACAGATCAAGTTCCAAAAAAAAAAAATGAAAAAGGTATACCTTACTTCTATCAGTTATGATTGATTTTTCTCCCTAATGAACTTACATTCCACTTTCGGGATGAATATATGTATAACAATGCCACTGTATTGCTTTTCACACTTTCAGTATTTCTGATTACATTGTAATGTAGAACTAAAATATTTATTTGCAAAATAATCGCAAATGGTTTTTAACGGACAGTTTATAAGATTATTGAACATCTGTCGTATTGTACAACAACCTAGTGATAATGAAAATGATTTGTGTGTGTGTGTGTGTGTGTGTGTGTGTGTGTGTGTGTGTATATATATAATGCAATGCATGGATATTATTTTCCACAGTATTTATAAAACATGTTTTCATAATTCCGCAAAATTTACGGAATTAACGAAAAGGTCAATGTGAATAAATATGCTTGACAAACGGTAAATATTTTTCTTCCATGGCATGATATATTGTCAATGTCAATGACCAGGTGATATACAATCCTTTTTTTATGCATGTCCACTTCCGTACGTAAAGGCTGTAATTCAACAAAGCATGTCATCGTAGTTTCATTTGCGAAACTTCGTCACATCATCATAATCAGTATCATCATATTAGTAATCAGTATGTGCAAATAACTATACATGTATATCGTGTGTGTATGTGTGCAGAGAGAGAGAGAGAGAGAGAGAGAGAGAGAGAGAGAGAGAGAGAGAGAGAGAGAGATATTTATCTTAGCATGAGAACGCCACTATCCCGTCCTTCTTCCTTGCAGTTGCTACATGAAGTACTATAATATGCTAACAAATGCACGTTTATAACTTTTCGTATAAAACCGTGCCATCCACTACTGCATAGTCCATTCTAGTCACATCACCAAGGTTTGAGAAATTGATGAGCACCTGTGATTTTTAAAATTAAAAAAAATAAAATTGAATGTTGACCATAAATCTTTTCAGTCATTTTCTGACTTTATTGAAATGAAATTATGTAACGACTAAAAGGTCAGAATTTGAACTATCTGTATCGTGTTATACATTCCGTCTTACTTCAGAAAACGAAATCCTAATTAATGAAAGTAAATCACTACAGGTAGTCGGAAGATGGGGAGGTATGCTAATGCGAACAGGTGTGCAACATGATAGGTAATTATTTATGACACAATTTGATATTTATTCCGAATTGTACTCTTAAATCTTTGTAAAGGGAAATACTACGATTATGTTTTATAAAGATTGTTCGAGATTGGAGACAATGACTAAGCAATAAAATGTATTTGTGCTCGGGCGTTTTATAAATAAAAAAAAATGTGAAATTGTCTTAATATTTAACAATATAAAAATAAAAGCACAGGTGGGAATTATCAAGCTATAGAGGGAGGGGGTAATTTTATCTTATCTTTCTTGAATAATCAAGTGCATGACCGGAAATAAACATGATATCTTTTAATTAAGATAAAAACAATTTTCCTACAAACGTTACTGAATCGTTTAAACGCGTCTGCTGCTACTTGCATGCATGTAGTTATTACAACCTCTCTCTCTCTCTCTCTCTCTCTCTCTCTCTCTCTCTCTCTCTCTCTCTCTCTGAAATCGGTAGACTATTTAAGACTAGTTTGTGTAACAGATTTAAATGATTTTGCACCGAAACGTTCGAAATTAACCTCTCGTCGAATCACGGAAAATCTCGCCCATTGCATCACCTGAAGCTCGTTCATCTCAATAAAATGCAGTGGTGTCTGACCCCTGGATTAATCTAAATCGCTTAAAAAAAGCAAGGGACTGATAATGTTCATGGCCGTGATAAAAACTCCATAAATTGATCCTCTCAGTTCATCTGGTAATTGACCCAGTGCTTCGGTTCTGTTAATCATTATGGCTTGTAAATTTGATTTTATCTTAATTTCATTGCTCTTAAATCCGACTAACTGTCAAACAGGAGATTAAAACGATTTATGACTTTCCATGAAGACCCATGATACTGCCACTTTCATCTTCAGAAGCACTAGATATATGCTACAGATGTGCATATTTCATTTAACACCTATTTTTGCTCTGATGTTTTCAATTTATCATTGCATTATATAACAACTAAATTGATGTAAGGGCAACCTGATATTCTTTCAATTTTAAGCTATTTTTGTTGTGTATAAATGCAATAGATAATAAAATGTGAATAAATTATGCACTTAGTCACTTGTTTGGCATGTGTTATGCAATTTAAGATTTTAATGAAATTATCTATTCAATTATGTTTTTTTTGTTGCGAAAATACATCCACCTGAATTCTTTAAAACACTTTTGAAATTTCATACGCGCTAATGTTTAGAGAACTCTTAGGTCAATGCATGCACCCTTATATGTATTTGCCTGATGAATATGGAGAATGTCAAGCATGGATGGGTATTAGACTTTCTGTCTGATTTTTTATTTGAACAACCGATTGGTTCATTGATGTTCCAAAGATTATCAAATGATTACGTCATTTGATTAAACCTGATAGTCAAGGAGCTACAATGGTCAAAATGCTAACCATTATTAATAATAGAGGGTATGCTTTTAATTTGACGTTGAAAACAACCAATCTATTCAAAAATAAATAAAGGGTATGATGACTAATATAATTAAGCTACGTTTTTAGGTGCACTGTGCGATCTAATCCTGTTGATGTTTCGCAAATAAGAGAATGTTTTAAACTAATTTCGACTGATCTCAATGCCATGCTCTGTGGACCTATAGATGAGTGACCAAAAAACCACGTGATTCCTATCGAACACCCGTATGGCGCCAGGAAGTTACTGCCGCTGTGAGTCAGGGCCCGGTCGAGGGGGTAAAGGCACCGATCAGCTCCGCCTTTTCAAAGAGACTTATTTCTGGTGTAGCAGCAAAAGAGATCGGTAATGCGGTGGGAAAATGCAAAGCAATAACACAGTGATAGATCGTTTCATCCTGGGCTCATCTACTCCTCTCCAATTGGAACAAATAATTCCCACAAGCTCATTACAGACAGATAACAAAAATAGCGCGGTAGCATCCGGTGATGAATTGGAAAAACACCTAGGAAATTAGTCGATGCCTCGGTATCAATAAAAATGGATTGATTTTGGGTGGAGGGCTGACCCAAAAAGACTTGCAAATCTCGAAATCTGAAATCGTCACAAATGAGCCGATTGCAAACAATCAATTACCAATGATTTCTACGGATGAAGCTCCTCGTGTTAAGGATAAAATGGCATTAACGAATATAGATCGCTCGTAAACTTTTCAAATACTGCTTTCAGCTATGGGAAGAAAGCCGCACCTGTGTGCTCGCATCGCACAGAAAGCAATTGATTATGGTTATAGAAATCATGATTTTTTTTTTCTTTTGACGAGCGTTATCTTTCCAGATGTCAGAAGCCGACATCAAATAGGGAATAAAAATATTCATTTCTCTATTAACCTTTGAAGCCAAAATTTAATTTCCACCATTGCCCTCAGTTTAAGGTCACTTTTATCGCCAGCGAAAATAAAGAAGCTTTTCGTTTTTCCTTCCTTCGACGATGAACAAAGCGCAAATTTTACAACTGTTTGGTCAATGAAGCACATGCTAATCAGGAGCTAAACATTCAGACATAGTATTGATACGCTGAATATACTGCCGTATAACGCTCTTCTTTATGGCATCCACAGCGGGACTCTTTGCCTTCGCCAATAAGACAAATGACCAGCAATATCCTATCTCGACGGGGCCAGTTAGAGTTTGATTTATACGCTAAGTAGCTGCTCCATATGTTATCCAGTGGAGTCTTGTGATTCTCTGTCTTGTTTCAAATTTCCTAGGAATGTTCATTTTTCGGTCTTTATCAACTTTTACATTATCTAAATTTCAGCAAAATGCCTACATCTGCGTTAAAGAGTATAAAAAAGAGAAAAATTCTCTTTTTATTTATTAACACTATTATGTTATAATAGCACTGCCCTTGTAATATCTTGTAATATTACTCCGATAGTTTACAAAGAATGTTGCAAGTAAATAATACACGTTAGATGGTTTGCATCTTTGCATTATTTTTTGCACATATGTAATTTACAAGTATATTCATTCTTATCTCCGGAAATTCAACAGGGTTTGCTTCAAATCATAGCGACAGAGCGGTTGGAAGCGTATTAACAACGAAAATCAGGCAGCATACTGCATATATATCACCGTAGGTAAAATCACCACTTCCCTTGACAGATGGTGTTTGTAAATTATAAGTCTTGGCAATCTAATATCTCCCTGCAAGATTCTGGCGCCAAATATCACGCTTAGAACCAAAAAGGATGAGATGTGTTGCAACATAATCATATCGACCACGCCGAAATCCTGTCAGCGTTTATTTCAAAGGAAGTTTATCCTGATTATTCCAAATTTCTTACGCCAGGATTTTTGAAAGAGTAATCTAATGCGTGTAGAAAAGTGTATATTAACATATTATAAAACTTAAATAAATATTTCTTCTTTTTTACGCTGCTCCCTGCGATACCGGCGGTTTACACCAAGTATTCATTTTGAAACTCACAATTTTCGAATTTGACATGCTTCGGTAACCTACGCAATATAGGGAAATATAAACAGCCAAAATATTGATTCCAAATATGACCTTACGTTGACCTGGACTGGCTCTTCGTAATATGATATTAACGTACATGTATCTCTCTGAGAAAAAAAGCGTCTTTAATAATTAAATTAACGCGCGTTATTCAATTTGTCTGCTCAGCTGACGACAGTTATTGACACGACGACGTCAAAATAAATCATTTAATGCTATAGTATTTTCTTTAATACTAATTAAATCGTAGAACTTAATTTCACATTTCAAAGTGAACACGACAAATCTTCGAGATATTCTACAAACTGATATCAGCAAAGAAATAGGCCTGCGCTAGCTTATGATGTTGTATTTATGAACTTGTAGAAATGTACACAAAGAGTTCTGATTAAAAGAAAGTTAACATAGAAAAATGACTGAATGAATGCTAGAAGTGCATGAAACTTCAGATCAAAGAAACTTTTATGAAATATCAAGTTCAAAGCTTCTGTGTAAAGTCAACTGTTTCAAGAGATCTTCAAATTACAAAGCATTTACAAATAGTACATTTTCGTAAAAGGTTTCAAGCATTATGCTTTCCTTGGGTAAGGCTGCCCAAAGTTAATTCTACGTTTAACGTAACCCGCGCGCGTAGGTTTAGGAGAAATTGGGTTTTGAAAAAACCCAAACAAACCCCTATTTCAATTTGATTTTTTCCAGTTTGATTACACTTAAATACTGTAATCTGTAGAAATTCGAAATGTTTAGAGCACATTATGGACTAACAATCAGATACTCAATGGGATTATCAGGAAATATCACTATAAAAGAGGTGAACTATATGTAATTTGAATACTCACTTTATTTGTATTAATGTAAATAAATGGAAATCATTTGTTTGAAAATGTTGTTTGTTTTAATTTTATCGGCATCCCTCGTAGGTTTGGTATTTTGAAGTGACGTTAAACATAGAATTAATTTTGAGTGACCTAAATGATCAAACTAAAGTGCAAGAATATATATATATATATATATATATATATATATATATATATATATATATATATATATATATATATGAATGTATGAAAAAACACGTATATGCACTACCGACTCAGAAGTACATTCCATATTTGTCGGTATACAATAAAAAACGTGTTTTGGTTAATAAAACGTTCATGTATTTAGTCATCATAACTTCCGGTACATGTATATTACACACCTGACCAACGCAGGGACTTCTGCCAGGTGCGAATAGTGTATAATATGAACCAGGGTTAACAAAATTTAATAGGTTGCAGGACACGGTATGCATTGTTATGTGTTCAAAGGTAAATCTGTGTGTGATTGCAATAAAACAAAACTTCCTACAACGCTATCAAAACACTGAACCTTGATACTTTCGCAGGTGTGAAATAAAAAGTCCAAGCACAATATCCTGATTCAGACGACAGGGTCGTATTTTTTGGCTGTACTTGTGAAATTAAGACCAATTAGAATAAGAATTTGAAAAATTTAATCCAAAACATATGGTCAATCTGTTCTTTGTTAAAATGTATATACATGAGAAAAAATTTGTAGAAATATTAAATTCTTTTTTAACATGTATCACTTGGTTTTTCTTTCTCTTTGTCGTCATCATCTTTTCTTTCGTGGGTTTTTTTTTTTGGGGGGGGGGGTGGGTGGGGGCATTATTTAAATTTTAAATTTATCTAATTTCTTGTTTAATTAAAAAAGAAACTAAAACAGAGGTGCGTGCTGAAGGTAACTACTCTAGTGAGGACGATCAGTAATGAAGTAGAACGTTGTACATGTTAGTATGAAATTGAAAAAAAAAAATCTTCCTCTTTAAAGGTCGACTCGAAAAGAAAACGACCTACTTATTTTTTTTTTTCATTTCCTCGGATTTGATAAGATCTTTTCCTGTTTGGCTGCGAAAACCCATATCGTTCCCTATGTAATTGCCGTACTCTATATCAGATGATACCAGGGTTTACACAGACTGAAATTAAGTCTTTGGATTGGATTATAATCTCTCATCAGTGAATAATAACAAACGGCACTGGCTGTAACAAATGATCGTTTACTGTGGATAAACTGGAAAGGTATAAATGTCTGTGGAGATCTCGTGCCTAAAATAAACGGATAATGGTCACTGCCCCTGTAGCCCACGATACAGCGGTTAATTAAATTATTATCGTAACCTTGTATCAATGATCTTCCCCGATTACATTGGTAAATAAGATGGCCTGATAATTTTCTTCATATCAAAGAAACTGTATTTCTTTTATATCTGTAGTACATGTATAATAGATTAAGTTGTTTACAATATTTAATAGACGCATTGAATAGTGTTTTTTTTATGAACACAATTACAGATAGATATTTATTGCACTTGTATCAAATATTAACTTAGATTGAAGCAGAGTATATGTGTCTTTGAAATGCAAAACAGATGCTGGCAAAGAAGTATAGATTTATTAAGATTAAGGGTATAAGCTAATTTACTTTTTATATCAACTTGAAATTCCTTAAAATCTCTCATTTGATAATCAATTACATTGAAATATATATTGCAAAATACCAGTGATATTGATCTAATACGAGTAGGAACAGGGGGAAAAGTTATTTGAAAAAGACTATACCTAAAAGCTATTGGCTAAGGGGGAGTTTTCGTAGATACAATCGCGAAGATTTGTGGAACTTAGTACATAATGTAACCTATATCTACATGCAGTAAGAACGACATATCTAACTTTCTGAAATATTTCAATAAAAAGTAAAGTATTTTATGATATCCAGCACAGAAATATTTGGTATATCAAAGTATTTCATAATATAAGATATAAAAAAAAACTATTTGAAATTAATTTTCCCCACTTATACGCGCAGTGCATGCAATGTGCAGTAAAAAAAAAATCTTGATTTATAGAAAATGCTTTAAATCACATGAAAATGGCAAACATTAGATAAATTTCAAAATTTATAACATTTTTCTTCGTGGTTATTTAATTGTAAAACATCATGAGTCTGTGACTTAAATTGCAAGAATGTATAAAAAAAACATTTTCACAACATCGGAGAACCTTTCCCTTCTTTAGCTCAGCGTTATATATATCTGTGCCTTGTTTGTGTATCGGCTTTGAGAGATCGAGACACATGACACATTGGCGCATAGTACGGCTCTGTAGGTGGTTTCTGAATTTATGCAGATGTGCGAACAGGAGATGCGCACAGGTATTCAAAGTGACAGACGGCAGGTATTAATAACCAACACCTGGCAGCGGTTTAAGTGCAGTTCCCTGTATGATTTTGCCTTACAACGCCTTTTAATTTTGCAAAACAGCAATACTAGAAAGTTTCCAATTTTAATGCTCGAAATATGATATGTTTTATACAATATCCACTTATTTGAAAAAGGGCATCGATGCTGAAATTTTCTCTTTTTATTTGTAATGATGCATATAGCTGAGGGCATTTTTTCAGAATCGGTTTGAATTTCCTTTTTTTTCAAGATCAAAGATAATTGGTAAAAAGCAACTGTGTTTTTTTTTTATTTAGTGATGCCATTAATCAGCGACAAGAATCAATACACAGATTGTCATATATTTGATTAATCTATTGAAGGCGTATTACTGGTTGTAAATCAAATTACTTTGTTTTCATTATATTGCTTTTGTCAAGCGATGGTTTATCGATAACAATTTTCCAATTTGCCATTGAGCGCTACCAATTTTACAGGATCTTGATTTTCTGCAAAAAAAAAAAAAAATATATAAAAACATTTTTCACTCGAGGTCATTTTCTACGTAGATGTCATCTAGACTTTTTTTCAGAAATACTAAGGTCATTGAATACTCAATCACGTTTCGTAACTTAATAAACTATGCAAAAAGTCTGTTCTGAACTATAACAGACAAATTATCATCTCAGCAAATGCCATTTTGTGCAGGTGCAAAACAATATATCCCTCAAGAGACAATATTTTGACCACGCAGGGTAACCAGATTTCATTTTCTTTTATTTCTGTTTTTTCTAATATGTCTTAAGAACAGGCCGATTTGCTGGATCCCCACTGAGATAAAAATGGTAGGTCGTTTTATTCAATTTGCTCCCCTGACGTCAGAACAAAGGATTTTTTCTTAAAAGTTTTAGCGACAATCATCACTTCAAAAAATATATGACTACTTTACCCAGACGTCTTTTAAATTATTCCTTTTTATCTCCAAAGCAGTTAGATTTTACAATGTATTTAAAAGGATTTTTAAACAAATGTAATTGATTTTTGAAAAACTTCAAAGATATGCTGTTGCATGGAGGTCGAAATAGTGTCACCATAACATTGAAAATCTTATCAGGGTATTGGAAGTCTTTGAACGTAGAGCTGCACGAACTTCTTGTGCATATAAACTCCCTTGTAGTCGTTCATCAAGCTCTAGGGCTCCTGTCCGTTGATCTAAATGACTACCTGACAGTTAGATCATGGGTCAAAACGGGTGTTGGTTTGTGAAGGTTAGGGTTTGGGTTCCATGACATGTCGCCAATTCAAAAGTAAATTAATATCCCAACAGTTCAACGGTGCTAAAACAGTTTACAAGAATGTAAATTGATTTTGAGTTTGGGTTATATGATTCATTCTTTAAAGCCAGACAACTTATCCGATCAATTAATTATGAATATAATACACAATATATATGGTAGATAATATTAATTGGTATCAAACAAGATATGCATTCGAAATACTCAAATATTGCCATGTACTTGTATTTACAGCAAACGTTTCCTAATTGAATGCTACGAATGAACAAACTTCATTGTAAATATAATCCAAGAGACTTATCAGATTGTACTTCATTTGATACAACAATGAACATTACATCAAATTTATTTGTTAAGCAAATTTTTGATAGATTAATAACAGTGGCTTTAATTTGAAATTGAGAGACTCCATTATTCCTTGAAATGAAATAGAAAAATTAATAACAACGATTCCCGCTACAATTATACGCACGTCTTATTTCCGAACCTTTGTTTTGTTTTTATTTCTGTTTTTGTCGACTGACAGTTTCTTCCATTGACGTGCATCACCAGATGGTGACTTGTATACGGCTGTTGTCGGAACTGTTGGGGTTCCTATCAATAGGTGCAACATCTGTGCTCACGATGCCCCATCGCTGTGACAATGATCACCAAGTACATGGCCTTCTTGCAGACACTCAAAGAACAATACGGCATTGTTTACAGGAGTTGTCGGTCTATCTATTCTATCATTCTATCAGAATGGTTGTGAGAGATGAATATTTTTATTAGTTTTGTCAGTAATTTCTGTATCATCAAAAACATTTTTTTTCTCGGAAAAGATTCCTGGTTTTATAACTCGTATTTGTTTCCGTTAACTTGAATACAACGTTTAATTTGCTGATAGACAATTGAAAAAATTGATATTGCTTTGAAAAGATACAAAAATATCAATTTGTGCTGGTTTTAGTTTATCATATTAAGGTGTCTGAATAAAAGTCAAGTATTAGAATAAACTGTGTTTCATTCAGTAATAATTGGACAGAGACATTCTATCTGCTTGCTAAATTGACGTAAAAACGATTTGACGGTAGGTTATCAAGGGGGGGGGGGGGGGGCATTAACAACAATAACGTATATCAGAAACTGGGTCAAGGAGTATTTTAACAGAAAAATATTAAAAAACATACAAGTATTTTGATCGATCGATCAAGAAAAAGAACAAAGGATTCGTCAGTTGAATATGAGTGATTATTGACTGGGCAAGCGTGCAGCATAGAAGATACATTGCATCATAAACTAATAAACTATTATTTGAACTTGTCATTAGACAATTTACTGTACTAAAGCAGACATAGTATACCTATTTTATTCTGGTATTACTTTATTTACATACGTCCTTTGCCAACATGTGAAACAACATGAAATGATAAAATGTCGATTTCCCCTGACTGTTTAGATGAGCTGATAAATTTTTACGAGTATAATTTCGTTTGCGGCCGGTTTGTAGAGAATACTCGGTACTTTTGATAAGAGGAAGAACTGACATGTTCTAATTTTTGTTACAAAAATAAAATGCCAGTATTTGCGATAGATATAATTATTTACGTTACGAAGCTCTCTTGGTTTATATACGTTTACACCAGACCCCTAAGTCTGCATGACTCGAAGCTGCCAATGTTCCTGAACTTGGCAACAGTTATAGAAATATCAATTACTTTAATAGTACTCCGTAATTAGGATAAATAAATAAAGAATAGTATGGCTGTTTCTACATTGCGTTTACAGAATGATACGGAAAGTTCGTGTGACGAAACATAGACTGCATGGTAATTGATCATGATTAACTAACCAAAAACACACGAATTCCGTCCACAATTCTTAACACCTGCCCCAAATAAATGTCAACTTTAGTTTGATCATTCATTGGTAGAGGATTCCTCTTCAGATTCAAACAGTCTTTGGAATGGCACCGGCTCCGAGGCTGTTCCATCGTATTGGGTATGGTCGTAAATTGTCTTTGCAAGCATTCACTTACTGGTATTTACTATACTTAGTATTATACACATACAACTTACTGAAATAGTATTCTCGATTTCTTAAAGAGATTCCGTTGAAAGATTTTGTAGAAGATGTTGCTTATGATAATTGAAAACTGGACGTCTGCATGCAACACCAGTCATCGGCAATTATCGTGATCATCTTGGTTACCGTCTATGTATCTACAAGCTTGAGTCTTTCACCAAATTGGAAACAAATGGACATTATTGGATGCATAGTTTTTGAGATTTTCATATGCCATTTGTTTTCAATATCATGATATGCCTATATGTGAAATGTTATACAAACTTATACCAAAGAGGTCAACACAAAATTGATGAGTGGTTTGAAAAAAAAAATTGGTAGAAAAAGTAAAATTGACATTAAGTGCATTGTTATTTTATTCGAGAAAAAATTTCACTGTTGAAAATGTTCTCCGAGTCAGTTAAATCGACAAGATTCTAATATAATAGCCATTCGTATAGTAAAGAAAAGGTAGATATATTGAGACCTGGAAAAAACAGGACAATACGATAGCTGTTTGTTGGATAGAAATTCGATGGCAGAAAATGTTCTCGGAGGAAACGCTGGCCATACATACACATTGACAGTTGTTTGAAGTTTGCATGATATCTATTAATGCCTACATTGTACACAGAGGCAGGCATCAAGATCGATAATATCCTGTTGCTTATCATACGGTAACAGACTTCCGGTTCGTGTGAAGTCCAAACGTGACTATAACTAATTCATTTGTCGGCGTTCGTTTTTCAGCTTTTGCAATGCTTAAAGAAAGTGGTTTTTAGATTGATACACGTAATCAAATAATCTTATGCTTTTTAAAGTAAAACATTGTTTATAACTCAAGTGCATATACACAAACTGGTACGTTTGCATGGGCTATTCACATCCGGAACACCCCGGACATTTCACAGAAAAAACTGTGTTTTTTTCTGTGTAAGGTCCGAGGTGTTACGGATGGGGGTATTCATAGCAGTGAATGTGATCAATGAGTCCACGTATCGTATTTTATCCCTCGTCTCTCAGAGATATACATATATGTCGTTACTTTGTATATATTTCAATACATCTCATACCCGACATCTATACAACGGCGTGACAGGCGCTGAAAAGGTGTGTCTTTCAGTACAAACAAACCAAGACAAGAAGAGCTAACAAGGAGGACTCAAAATGTCTGACACAGCACGAAAACATCCAGAAAAAAATGATATCTATGTATCTCCAGGAGAATTAATCATCGGATTACTGACATCTGATATATATAAGAGGGGGTACATACCTGTCACTTTACCTTGTATTCTTGACATCTTGTTAATCAAAGGCGTTTTAACCTTGAGATACGACAATCAATGGTTAAATGTTAAATT
Organism: Magallana nippona; assembly: GCA_033439105.1. NCBI lineage: Eukaryota > Metazoa > Mollusca > Bivalvia > Ostreida > Ostreidae > Magallana > Magallana nippona. The sequence goes on from CM065920.1 coordinate 33,928,413, forward strand.
TACCCAAAAGCAGATAAATGTATTTTTTCAAGGTAGGAAATTCGTATTTTTTTTTTTCATATATCTGATTACTTGATTCACTCTATGAAATGTATCCAAATGTACTCAAAGTCGAATGAATTCTGTAAGATATGAAAAAATGAAAAATGTTATCATTCGACTTCAAAAAAAAAAATGCAAGGGGTTGTTCTTTTTTCTTGTTACCACGACACAATGCATTTTGGAATGGGGGGAAAATCAATGAAAGTTCGCCGCAGGGGAGACACGGAGTAGTGTTTTTATCCGTGGAATGGCGCTGCGTGTGAACTGATGTGTATTCACTCAGAAAATAAAACGCTCTGAAATGCTTTTTTTTAGTCTTATTCGTTGCTTTTTTCGTTTTATTTGCACGACTTAGCTCTGGATTTAAACAGTTAATCAGCATCGATTTCACTTTAATTCATTTTTGAGAATTTATTGCTTGACTGTGGGTTACATTTATTTTTTCTCCAAAAGTTGATTAATTCCTAGCGTTTATATTACAGCTACATAAATGTACCAAATAACAGAACATGTTTATATGAACACATAAAAGAAGTCCTAAATTAAATTCACTATGAGAAGATCGAGCTGAAGCGTAAAAAGAAAATTTTGTAATAAAAAAGAAGACATTTTTAGAATATAGCAAGTTTTGACAAGGTGAAAACGTCAAGTGGACAGGCGTAAAGATGAAATCAAACACGCCACGGGAACGCAGACGTTTGTACTGTTACCGTAAATCAGAGAGTCCGTGTGTTCTTCGAAGCAAGAAGACCCCTTGTGACATTTTATGAATGATACCGATGGACAACAAAAATTTAATAGTGTGCTTTACGATTCTCAATAAAAATATTTTTGAATGAACACAGAAAAAAACAAAGAAGAAAAAAGGAAGAAAATGCTATGTGTCTTGCCTTTTTTTTTCAAATAATGCAATACCACGCTAACTCGTTATGATTGGCATTATAACCTCAAAGTATGTGCTAATTTTCATTATTTTAAGGGTCTATTACTTAGTTCTTTGATATGAGAAAAATAAACTTTGTTGATCATATGCGTCAAGTCGAATCATGTATGAAAGTGTTTGCCCAAGATTATTGATTTTGTACATGTAATATCCTTGGTTTTCTCCACTTTTACTCCGATTCTGTCACAACAAGGGATCCGTCGTTGACAAGTGAGAAAATATCGTCCAATTTTATACAGCCACTTCAGTTAAGCGTCTCAAATTGACGCAAGTTATCGCATATTGATTTTTTCAATCGCAATTTACTGGAGTTTGGAATTAATTTTTTACCTCCATGACAGAAGAGCTCTGGTAAAACCTACTTGAGATTGTACGACCGAATCTGTGCAAATATCAACACAAATCTTCCCCTCTATGAAAAGACAGTTACTTGTTTGAAAACCCTGCTTGAGTCATAATCCAATAAGATCAAAATGAGACACTAAGGGACCCTTATGATAACATTTCAATATTTATCCTACGGTTCAAAGGACCTTTTCGATCAGGATGACACTGATCAAACTATGGAACCGATTATCCCAAAGTTGTATTGCAAAAATGCGCTGTATTTGCTAGAGATGAAAGAAGCCATACATGTTGATCCAAGAGAAACTGACTTGTTTGGATCAAATTGTGGTAGATTTTTGTCTAATATTTTAGCTTAGATTTTATGATTTAGCTTAAAAATTGTAAGTACAAAACCATTAAAACTATACATGCATTGATACATGGAGATTAATTAAATGCTTTAATCACGTGTTGCTGGTTACCCCAGACCTACGTCCGTGCATTTCCGGTGTGAACAGCGCTTCTTTGCAATAACGTCTTATTATCGCTAGAGCAGAAAGCCATCGGGGCATCCACGCTTATGGAAACAGAAGTTTTTGTCTGGATTTTTTTTTTGTATGAACACCGATGCTTATCATCCTAATGGACCAATTTGAATGGATTACCGGTTTTCCTATCGTCCTTTGTTATGTGGTACTTAACATTGTTTTATTTTGGTCCACCAAGCACGCAATTGCTGTGTCATATTTTCAGGAGAAAGGCAGGAAAGAGTCATATTCAGAATCATAATACACTTAACATCGATCCGTGATGCATTGGATTGTTATAGACCAATAAAGCACAGATACAATAGTGTTTTCTTGAGATCTTGCAGTCAGTTTTTTCCTATTTTGATAATTAATGTAAATTTCAATTCAACCTACTGCGGAGGGAGAAAAATTCCTATGTCCTTGCTTCGCTGCAAATCACAGCAAACTCTAAATAAGACAGCAATTTAAATGAGTTAATCAGAGTGTCAAGAAATCTTGGAGGTATCCTGATACTTGCTACCCTCTAATCCCCGCACACTTAATTAGAGCTTGGACAGACATTAATATTTCTTCACAGGTGTCTGGTCAATTTTTCATCTTGTGGATGTCAAGAGTGGGCAATGGCTACAGGGATAAATCTCAACTGTAAATAGCAAACACTCCATGCAGATACACTTGACTTACTCTATCTAAATCTTGATTTGAATTGTACATGATTTTTGGATTCTATAATTTCCTTCGGGCATTGTTAAAAAGATCATTATTTCGCGGTTAGATGAATACGCGCCATCTCTTGTTCCAGTAAATCCCCTGAATTTTAATTGCCTATACAGGAACTGTCAGAAATGAGAACTTCTGTTGAAGGGGTTTTTGACTACGATTCATTGTTACGTGAAGAAATCTGAAACCAGAGCGTTTAAGGAGTCGCTTTACACTAATTTGAACTTATATAATTAAAATTTGAAATAGGAAACTTTCGGTATTTGTTTTTCATATGTATATGAGTCTCCAAGTTAAGGCTTATGACATTGAACGGGTGCAATCTTTATTTTTCTTCAATAATCTCTTATGAATATTTTTTAACGATAAACCTTACTGGAATAGACTAATTAACTTTGACTAAGATGAGTTATAAAGTAAGATGTGAAGTTCTCTTCCCTTTCCTTGCATGAAAAGGGGTTCTCTCTGAAAGTGTGCATAGAATTAATTTCATCAAAATACAACTTCTGTTCTTCGAAGAGACATTCATATACGAAAAAGCGTGGTTTGCACATGGGAGATTTCGTTAACAATATGTTTGGCAAAAGAAGTTGTCCGATAAAGATATAAGCTTTCTTCAGATCTGACGGTTGGAATGCTTTTACAGTGGAAGAATAAGTTCATCATGCTAATTACGATTAACTTTGTGACAGTTAAACCGACGGAATACGTATCCTTGTTTACAGTTGGGCTCTAGAAAAACCTTGAGAAAATTTTACGATTATAAGCATACTTTTGCGAGCGCTTGTAATTGCTCTGTTGTAAACGAATAGCAATATTTATAAAAGAAAAAAAATCTTTGAAATTAATGCATTATGCAAATTCTGTTCGAACTTCGTTGACAGTAAAATAATATTGACGAACTTTTGAAACGTCGTGTTTAGACTTGGAGCAACTCCTTTTACCAACAATCCAAGAATGTTATCCCTCGTACTATTTTTGTGTCTTTGCAATATAAGAACAAGACATGCAATTTATTTCAAATTTATAATTTGTAACAAAACCTATTCAATGCCAATCGTTTTCCATTCAAATGAATTCTTCTGACAAATCAGTGATAAGAGATTTTTCTAAAATTTTGTGCACTGATAAGAGCGCAAAATAATAATTAATATCCCGCGATAAGGATCTCTTTTGTTCCTCTGTCTTATGGAACTTTACGTAGCCTGTCAAGTTAAGTTTGTAAATGATGTAACTTAGAGTTAATTACTTAGTACACCATTGTATAGGAAAAGATATTACAACAACATACCTCTACTACCAGAGAACTGACATTTGACATTGAGTAACGGCCGCGCTAATAATCCTAATTAGAGACAACATTAACAACTCGTTCACATTCACACAATTGGTGACCAAATCCATGTTTCCTGTATGATCTCTTGAGGCATTTGGAGACAGGCTTTGATATTGAGATTTGTGTCAGCATGTGGCCGCAGATTGCAGGGTACTAGAAGGACACTTGACT